>RJWM01001782.1:68044-144658 GCA_004363535.1 Dasyprocta punctata
TATTTTCAGGCAGAAGTGACATAAACAAAATAAATCATCATAGTCAACATGTACTGAAGACATTCTTTATTGGTCATAGTTTCAAGCACTTTATATACATGAATTTAGGCGATCCTCACAGTAATTTCAATGAGATGACACAATTACTCCCACTTTGCAGGTGAAAAATTGGAAGCACATAATTGGTCAAAACACAATTTGACGAACCTTTAAAACCAAGAAACAAACATTTGAGAGAAACTCCAGATATCAGGCTCTTTCAAATGTTCTCCTTTTTGCTTTCTAATGTTTGTAGAAAATCATTATGATGCTTCAGATAACAGAACAGGTTAGTATTTTAAATAAATGAGTTTGGGATGGGAATACAGTTTGTGAATCAAGAGACTTATACCTTTGAAGTTGCCTGTCTGTGAAAGGAGCACTATAGGGATAAAATTTGATCTACTTTATACTGGTTATCTCAGTATGACTTCTTAACATGGTAAATTAACAAGAAGGAAACCCTAAGGGGATGATTATCCAAGAGTAGTCTGAGAAGGGGCTTGGACATAGCTCAGAGGCATAAGCGCCTGCCTGGCAAGTGGAAGGTTGTGAGTTCAATCCCTGGTACCAAAAAAAAAAAAAAAACAGTAGTCTGAGGAAGGACCACTGGGCTTTGGGTTGGAAATACCTGACTTGCCTGGCTGGACTGAGTGAAGAAGAATTATCTTTTTGTAAGACATATAATATAGTTAATGTACATAAGTAAATTTCCTTATTAAAGATACTTATTAAACCACAGAGGGCTGCAGGTTGGACATTCCTACAAGGCTCTTAGCCCTCACCCTACACCTAACGGTCTGGAGATCTGGGAAAACTGCATTTTACTGGGCACTTGAGCTGATTCCCTTTCCCATTACAATCCAAGAGTCCCTGACCTACAGATGGAGGCCTGCACAATGCACCCTTATGTTACGTCCAAGGAACTAGAAAATGAGATAGATACATCCTTTCCAGATAGTTTTCTTCTGTTCAGCTCCAAAATCTTGACAGTACTCAGTCTATACCTGAATTCTTTCTGAGAACAGAGATTTTCATATTTAGTCTACTTTGTAACCTGGATGGAAGACAATTATAAGTGGGAGGCTTCCGAGGCAAATCCTACCTGACTCTGCCCTAGCTGTGTGACCATGGACACCAGGCATCACTTCTGAGCACTGGATTCTTGATCTGTGAAAATAAGGAATCCACCTCTCTCAAGAAGTTTCTCGAGGACTTTTGTTTTTCCAGTACTAATGATTGAACCTACATCCCCTACCCATTTTTTTAAAATTTGAAACAGGATCTCTTTGAGTAGCTAAGTTGCATAGGGTTTGCACTTGAGATCCTCATGCCTCAACTTCCTAGAGTACTGAGAATATAGGCATGGGCCACTGTTCCCGACTCTCAAAGGTATTTTAAAATATTAAAATGAGAAAAACGAATATAGAAGAATTCCTGCCATATGTTTTCAATAAACATTGGTGTGGGTACGGATAGGATTTTGGTAGGGGACTGTAAGTATGTTCTTGGTGAGGACTAGGTAAGTGAGATACGAGGACAACAGAGGGGATCGTTTCAATTCTGATAACTTAGATATTTCCTGGAACATCAAATGTCTGCAATATGTTGACACACTTGCAGAGAACTAGGGACTTGGAAATGTTTCAGCTGGTGTTCTGTATACCCTGGAGGCAGTAGTTTAATAACCATTTTACATTATTTAACAACCATTGTGAAAATGAAGCTTGTCACTTACTTGATCCAGACACGTGCCAGTCCTTACATTCTCTAATGGAAATGTCATTATCTAAACTTATTTTAATTCTTCCACTGTGAGCCTTGTTGTCAAACATTATCTGTGAAGACAGTAAAAGGGGGAAACACGTGTGTGCATTTGCTTCTGCTGGTTCAGTCCCCAGTACTGCAAAGAAAAGCAAAAAAACAAAACAAACAAACAAAAAAAAAAACCCACAAACAACCCACGGTAGAAAAAATGAGCTATATCCCAGCCCTTTTTATTTATTTTTTTATTTTGAGACAGGGTCTTCCTAAATTACCTAGGTGATCTCCCTGCCCTAGCTCCCTAAATGCTGGTATTAGTCTTTAAAGCCAAGATACCTCTGTGCATTAATCAGAAAGCAGTTCTTTCAAGGGTACAACGGACCCAGATTCTCATTTCTTACCTGTTGCTAACTCTGTTCAACCTGGGAAATTCCCTTTAATTCTCTGTGAATGGAGAAGTTTCAATTAGATCTACTATAGAAACATTTTAGTCTAATACCCTAGGTTTCTAGGACAGCACTTCATTCCCATATAACAAGAACACCTCCCCTTCCCGCTCATTCCAAGGACCTCCAGATGCCCTTTCCACAGGGCAAGAGCTAGCACAGCTGTGCTTTGCCACAGCCTTCAGCAGCATTTCAGGAAAGGATGAATTTTCAGTGCTTCTGCAAGATTTACTAACACAGAAGCTCACAGTTTCTCTTTTGAGGCATTTCAGGTGGAGCTTCTAAATTTTTCATTCTGGGTGTAGATCTCTTAGTAACTCTGACACCACACGCATTACAGAGGGCTTGGTGACAACAAGTGCCAGAAGAGAACCAGGCACCCAGCAGGACAAAACTGTGCCCGAATACTTTCACAGTTCTCCTCCTGAGAGAAAATGGACTGATTTTATTGCCTGTCCCCTGCTAAGTCCCCCACTTTCACCATGCAGGGGACAGACAAGAAAATCAGTTCGTTCTCTCTCTCTCTCTCTCTGTCTCTCTCTTTCCCCTCTGAAGAAATAAAGTTCTGTTAAAAGTCTGTTCATTTAAATGAATTTATTATTTATATGAATTTTATTCAAGTTTCTTCCTGTAAGGTAGTAAAACAATCACTTCAGATAAGAGATTTCAAATGACTTTGAAGAGTTTAGTCACTATTTCTCTTCAGGACAGGATGAACTGCAACTTCTTCCTTGACGAGTAACTGAGGGCACCGCCACTGTTTGCTCTTCACATTAGCTGGAGGACCTAGCTTCGAGCCTCACACAAAGAAGATGATTGGGGTCATGGCACAATGTCAGAAATCCACAAAGAACTGCAGAATTTTAAAAGTGTTAAGGGTTCATCAAGTATTTTGGGTAAATAAACCATGACTTAATGTTACTTACATTTCAAGAAAAAGTCAAAAGAAATGGAATCTCTCAAAGCAGAAAAAATATTGACTAGAATTAAAAAGTACTAGACAGCACTGAAAAGGGATTGTTAAATTTGAAGATATCACTAAAGAAATTGTATGAAATGAAACCAAGAACAAGAACATAAAACAGACAGAGCAATATTGAGCTATGGGACAAGGTCAAGTGATCAAATACCGGTGTAACTGAAATCTCTGAAAGCTGGGGGATAGTGACAGAAAAATATTTAAAGACATCATAATGAATAAATATAAGCTCAATGGAAACTATAAACTCAGAAGCCAAAGATGTCCCATGAATCTCAAACATAAGAAACATAGAGGAAATGGTATCAAGGCAGGTCATAACCAAATGCCTTAAAATCAGAAATAAAGAGAAAATGCTAAAAGGAAGGAAACACATCCCACACAGAGGAACAAGATTAGGCTGACAACAGATTTAGTTTCTCATGAGAAACAATGTAAGCTAAAAGAACATCTTTAAAGTTCTGGGGACGGGGAGGGCAGGAGACCAGCCAACCTACAATTCTATATCCAGGGAAACTACCTTTAAAAACTGAAGGCAAAATACTTTTTCAGACATAAAAAAGCTAAAAGAATTCATCACCAGCAGACCTGCACTACAGGAAATGTTAAAGGAAGCCCTTCAGACCTGCACTACAGGAAAGGTTAAAGGAAGCCCTTCAGGCAGAAGGAAAATGGTATCTTCTGATATCATTTATGGTTATAAACAAGATGAAGCACACCAGATATGGTGACTACGTAAGAAAATATAATGTTTTATGGTTATTATTTAAATTACCCTGAAAGATAATTGACTGTTTAACACAAAATAATAACAACGTGTTGTGGGATTTGTAACACGTGTAGAAGTCAGTCATATGCCAACAATGACAAAGGCTAAGTGGAAGAAATGGAAGTATTGTTCTAAGATTCCTTTACTGTACATCCTGCGGTATATCACCTGAAGGTAGACTGCAATGTTAGGATTATACACAATAAAACCCAAAATAAAATACCAAAGAGATTTAGTAAGTAAGCTAACAAATGAGATAAAACGGAATCACAAAAAATAGTCCAAAAGAAGACAGAAAAATAAGGAAAATATATTAATAATCTTACTAATGGTCTAACTTAAATGGTCTAAGCACCTTAACTAAAATATAGAAACTGAGATTAGATAAAAAAGTGAGACCCAATCGTATGTTGCCTAACAAGAAACTACTTTAATATAGAATACAAATTGATTAATATTAAAAGGATGGGAAAGGTATAGCTTGATAGCACTAATCAAAGAAAGCCAGAATGTCTACATTAACATTTAAAAACATAGATTTTAGAGCAGAGAATATTAATGATGGTAAAATTACCATTTCATGATAATAAAAATTAGTTCATCAAGTAAATCAAGTTCATCCTAGACATTTATACATTTAACAAAGAGTTTCAAAATGCATGGTGCAAAAACTTCTTAAGCTACAGTGCATGAATGAGGATGCACTATTTTTCCATTGAAGTCTAAGCAGGCAACCAAAGCAAAGGCTTAAAAATCAGTTGTCAAGGACTGGGGATGTAGTTTAGTGAGAACACCTGCCTAGCATGTGTGAGGTGCTGGGTTTGATCCATAGTACCAAGCAAGTTGCAGTTTAGAACTAGTTTTCTAATATATACCAGCAACTTTCTAATTAAATTACCTTATATATATCTTGATAGCAACCTTGTTAAGGAGGTAGGCATGAATTTTATTTTACACATGAGAAAATTGAGGTGCAAATCATTTAAAGAATTGGCCTAAAGTTACATAGCTACTAACTAGTGAGCTGAATTAGGCTTATCTGACTTGAAAGCTCCTCCTACATTTTCTATCAGGTGCATACTGCTCAGTCCATATGCCCTTACAGTAATAAAGTTGCATTCATGGCTTTTATTACTGAACCTACAGGACACAAAATTCTACCACAGTTCTGTAAGATACACTGCTAACTCCTTAATGCAGAGGCACTGATTTTGGATGATCCAACAATAGTGCTGGAACTACAACAAATCTGTCTGTGTTAACAGAGTAATCTGAATTGAGTCACTCACTGGAAAGGGTCCAGATTTCACAAGTGTCTCATTTATTCATTTGATAAATATTATGGGAGCCGGGCATGGTGGCACACGCCTTCAATCCCAGCACTCCGGAGGCTGAGTAGGAGGAGTGTTGTGAGTTCAAGGCTGCCTTGGGTTACAACGCGAGTGCAAGGCCGGCCTGAGCTACATAGTGTGACCCTGCCTCAAAAAACTAGGGCCGGGAGTTTGGCTCAGTGGCTTAAGCGCCTGTCTAGCAGGCATGGGGTTGTGAGTTCGATCCCTGGTGCCGCAATAAATAAATAAATATTATGCTATCTCTATACTCTTTGAGATCTTAAAAAATTAATGAAAGGTTCCTTCCCTCAAGGAGCAGTCAATCTAGTAGAATTAATGACAGATAAAGACGAAGATGCTAAAAATGAGAAAGGACTAAACTATTAGGAAATAAAAAGGGGGAGACAAAAGGAAACAAACAGAAACCCACAAAACACCTATGAATTCAGAGCCTAAATATATTTCTAACTCAGGAATCACAAAAGGTTCAGTGAAGAAGGTGTGAGGATTATAAACAATTCTGAAAGTTTCATTTTTAAAGAGAAGAGGCTGCGGGTGAATATGTTGAGTTAAAAAAATCAAATGGCACTGATAATTCATCCCTTGCTAGCTAATCTTAGGGCCAAAATTTGCATGCTAATTCAAAATAGCCTCATGTTTTCATACTTTTTTCTTGTTAAATGTTCTGCATAATCATTACATTATACTATACACTGGAAATTTTTTTAGCCTCAATCTCTGAAACTTGATGATACACTTGATCTGGGACACAGCTTTTAATACAGACTCCTGCTGCTAGAAATGTGTATCACACAAAGATCAATTTTAAATCCTGCCCTGCCGGTGACCAAGTAGCAGTGGGTTACTCGCTCTGGTCTTGTGAGATGATAACCTCGTAAGAAAACATCCTGCTCTCTAGAGAGCTTTACAGTGCCCTCTGCAACTGGAGTATAGGCAGCATAAAAGTAACAAGGTGGGCTGAAGCATGGGAGATGAACCAGAGCATTCAGAGGCAACACCAGGAAGTCACAGCAAGCAGCAACCGAAAGGCAGCCAACATGAATGGTGAGTGAGCTCAGCACAAGACGCTAAGCAGACAACCACATACCACTCCTTTGCATTTGAACATCTACTTCATGCGAGCACTGAATTCAGTACAAACAGGACAAATCTCTGCCCTTACAGAACTCATGGGAGGTGCAGAAAACAGGTAGCAAGTAAACAAGGTACAACAAAGAAAGCAGAGCTGGCTGTATGAGTGTTCTCGCCAGGCGCATTCATGTGGAAACATCCTATGCTTTCAATCACTCCTCAATACAAGTATGTGAAGACATATAAGAGACAAAACAATTTTTCTCCAGACTAGAGCCCCTCAGTGCAGTGCACACTTACAGTCAGGGTAAAGTCGTAACAGTCTGGGAGCTCCTGGTGACGAACTGTCTGCAGGTTGATGGCCTTTAGTTTAAACTGAAGCTCCACTGTCAAGAGCCTAGAAAACATAGGAGGCTCTAGTGGGTGGAAACACACACACACACACACACACACACACACACACACACACATATACACACACACTGTGCTCCCACCTGCTCCCCTCACCTGTGGAAGTCCAAAGTTAAGTTGAGTTTATTTTCTTCTGGTGTTCCAATATGAAAAGATTCGTCAGGTTCCACAAAGAAACATTCTGCCATGGAAAGAAAAAGCAAGATACACTGTCTAAAAATAGGTAAATAAAACTTCATTTTGAAAGGATAATTCATTTAAGATCAATTATTCAGACTCCACTATTTTTCTGAATTAAGATTTTAGAAGCTAGGTACCCACGCAGGCTGCCATTGAACTCTCCCATGGGTAGCCAGTGTGGGCTGGGAGAATCTGTCAGCCACACCTTGAGAAGCTGCAAGTGTGTGGGGAAGCCCACCCTGCACCCCATTGCCTCCGGGGGAACCTGGGTTGGGAGAAATCCAGGTGTCTGATCCATTATCCTACACTGTAGATGAGTAGCCAATGTGGGAAGCCCATGGGACCCCACAACCCACTTGTTCAGAGGAACCCAGGAAAATGTCAAGATGAAGGAGCAAAAGGCAATCTCTGGCATGTAACCCAAACAGAACAAGAACAGGAGATACAGACATGAAAAAAAGCAGAAGTCAGACACCTGAAATTTCTGGGATGATGGCAACTGAAGTAAAGAAACTACTTCATGAAGCTGTAAAGGAAATCAGATCAGAAATAATATCTTAAGTAAAAGAAGAAATGACAAACATAATAAAAGGGTTGCTGAGCATATCTAAAGAAGACATAGATTTTAAAAAAAGCATAGGAGAATGAGGGAAACCTTGAATGAACAATATAGAGAAGAACTGAAATGCATGAAACAGATTCAAAGAGATATCCAGGAAATTAAAAACTCCATTGAAAGCTGGAAAAACCACTGGAAAAAAACTGAAGATAGACTTTCAGACCTTGAAGGCAGGATGGCAGTTAGAGTTCACAAAAGGAAAGATCTCTCAAAAATAACAAGGAACCAGGAAATAACAGTTCAATGGCTGCAAGATAACTCAAACAAAAATAATTTAAGAATGATAGGTGTCAGCGAAAAAGCAAGAGTCAACACAAATGACATAACGAGACTATTTAGAGAAGTAATAGCAGAGAACTTCCCAAGCATGGGAAAAAGAGCTGACATACAGATAAGTGAGGCATATAGAACTCCAACTAGCCATAACCAACATAAATCTACACCCAGACATAATAATCAATATCCAAGAAATTCATCACAAGAAGACTATTAAAGGCTGCTAGAGAAAAGAAACAGATCACCTATAAAGGAAAACCTGTCAGAATCATGACAGATTTCTCAACACAAACCACCAAGTCAAGAAGAGCTTGGAGTAAAGTATTTCAAGTCCTGAAAGAAAACAACTTCCAACCCAGATTGATGTACCCTGCAAAACTATCTTTCAAAATTAATGGAGACATAAGATACTTCCATGACAAAGAACAACTGAAGGAATTCATGATCACCCAGCTAACTCTACAAAGAGTACTGAAGGATATTTAGAGAGAGAGAAAAATGACCCCCGTCCCAAGAACAGCAGCAGAGTGGGATCATCAATGGGGCAGCCAACTGAACAGAAGGGAAAAGTAGGCAGCCAATGGCAGGAAAAACATGGCAGAGATAAACCAGTGCATGTTGGCTGTAACCATTAAAGGAGATGGTGTCAATTCACCAATAAAAAGAAACAGGCAGTATGGATCAAGAAATAAGACCCATCAATATGCAATATACAAGAAACACATTAACTCAAAAGTAAATTCATAAATTGAAAGTGAAAGGAGAGAAAACAATGCTCCATGTGACAGGAAACCAGAAAAAAGCAAGGGTAACTTGCCCATCAACTACAGAACAGATAAGACATGGTATTTTTATACAGTGGAAAGCTATTCAGTTATAAAGAAGGATAATCATGAGGTTCTTGTAGGTAAATAGATGGAACTTGTGATCATGCTCTTGGGTAAAATGGTTTGGACTCACATAAGTAAACATCATGTTAGTATAAAAAGCTGAAGAAGTTAGTGGGACCCAAAATGTACAACAGATATTGTGAAAGTGAAAGAGGAGGAAACATCTAAAAAGGGAAGGTGGTAGCCATTGTTAATTCCCGATTATCTTGTTTTCAAGTCCTATATCACTTTCATTGTTTTGTTTTGATTGGTTCTATTCTGTTTTGTTTGATTTGATTTTATATCTGATGGCATGGGCAGCTATTTCAAAGATAACAAGATACATTATGGCAGCCATTACTGATTTCCTATTATCTTGTTTTGAAGTCCTGTATCACTTTCACTGTTTTGTCTTGATTGGCTTTATTCTGTTTTATTTTGTTTGATTTTATTCTCTTTAAAATAAAAAAAATCTTTAAAAAAAGATTTTAGAAGCTATTCATGAATATTACTTGGTTAAAGCACCTTACGAGAGCACCTTATACCACCTTACATTTTTAAGACCTACAAGACACTACAACATTCCTGGAGTGCTTAGGGGCTAGAGAAAGGCCTGAACTCTGTCTCAGGCTCTTATAAAATGTCACTTGTCACCTGCCTCTGTAATCTTAAATCAACTCTGAATCTGTCCAAGGAGGAGGCGGGGCACACACCCATGCATCTCCATGGCCTTTTAGGAAAGAATTTGGGAGAACAGCAGGGGGTAAGTGGCAGGCAGGTGAGCCAGTGAATCTTCATCTGTATTTACAGCCTTCTAATGCACTTAAATCATCCCAAAACCATTCTCCTCTCCCACCTCTACCCTTACCCCACCCATGAAAAATTGTCTTCCATGAAACCAATCCTTTGTGTTGAAAATGTGGGAACTTCTGCTGAAGGATCTATTTTGAAAAATATTTTATATATTGACATTTTCCTCCATATAGTATTTTAAGAAAAGGAAGGCAGCATTTTAGAAAATTTTTACTAGTTGGCACTATTATCCTTTACTAGTCCTCTCCATATAATAAATTATTCATGAACGTGTTTCAATAAGCACAATATCCATCTATTCAATGCACTTGTCTATGGGCAACTCTGTATGAGAGGCAATGGAATATATGGCTAAGCTTATGGATGTCTCCTATTACTTCATCCTGAGTAGGTCCGTTGGCTTGCTGAGCTGTACTTCAGTCTTCTAGATAATAGAGATAATAACAAACCTTGCCTTATCTAGGTTTTCTTGAGGATTCCCGAGTTACAGGAAAGGGTTTAGAACAGTAGCTGGCACATAAGAACTTCATATGGTTT
Source organism: Dasyprocta punctata (assembly GCA_004363535.1). Taxonomy (NCBI): domain Eukaryota; kingdom Metazoa; phylum Chordata; class Mammalia; order Rodentia; family Dasyproctidae; genus Dasyprocta; species Dasyprocta punctata. The sequence goes on from RJWM01001782.1 coordinate 78,170, forward strand.
TTGCCCTGCCTTCATAGCACAGATCATAGCAATATTTTCAGAGACAAATTTGCTGATTTTGAATGTAAATCAAGGTGTTAAAAACTAAAAGCTCTAGCATGTAGAACATTACCTGTTTCGATTTCTGGATCAATGTCGAAGGTGTCATTTCCAGGGCAGATGTTTCCTCGCTTGTAGAAGTGCTGACAGATTGCCATGGCAGACTGCTTGGTACCCATGTTCTCATAAGCATGATTCCCAACTGAGATGTTGCGTAGCTGCAGGTACTTCAGCCGCAAAGGGAAGTAGAAAGTGGAACGTCAGCCAGGGCAGAGCGACGCCAGGACATCCGTACCTCCCCATCTCTGATTCTGGTGGATGCCCACCTCCCAGCAGGGTGGAGACATCCAAGTTGAGTGTAGTGTGACTTGCTCTTGAGCACTAGGAGGGCAAAGAGCACTCTTGAATTAGAGTTCAAGATTCAAGGCTCATCTCAGTTATGAATTTTCTGAGTTATTGGCTCCTTATCTGCAAAACTAAAGTCTAAAGCTGCATGATCTTTGAGATTCTTTCCTTCTTTAAAGAACAGTGTTCAGGGACTGATTTGTACATTCATCATGAATACATATTTTGTCATTGAACTATTTCCTGCAAGCCAAGTCAGAGTTCTTCACTACTATCATTTAAGAAGTGGGATACATTTATTCCAAATGGACCCTTAAAACTTCTTCTTTAAAAAATATAGATTAACCTTTATTTTGAGAAAAACACATTTAATCACCAGAAATATTTCTCTTGTTATAGTTGATCTTCCAAATAACAGAAAATGTTCTGTTTATAAGTGAAAATTTTATTGCACCTTGAAGTAACTGTCCTTGTAAACTCAATGGATTTCCATAGATGATTTCATAGCTTACAGTGAGCAATGTGTTTGTGCAATTGGTCATGTGAAAATAAGGAATGATATCTGTCTCTCTTGGAATTAGTACAATGGACACAGAAAAGCAATTCTGCTAAAGATGCGTGGGAAACAGGCTCTGATAAATGGAGGAAATAATGTATGATCTGGGCCTATGGGATAGATTCTGAGCCAGGCCTTGTGAAAAATGCTAAAGAGCAACATGTTACAAAGTGTGATGCTTATTCTAAACCCTTATCTAACCTAACTTCTCCATCATGTTTGATGCAGTTGAATGTTTTTCCCTGACTACTGCTTCTCCTTCTTTTTCTCCTTCTCCTCCTTTTCCTCCTTTTTTTCCTCCTCCTCCTCTTCCTCTTCCTCCTTTTTCTTCTGACTTCTGGACCACAGGTTACTTCTTCTTGGTCTCCTTTTGTGAATCCTCCCCTGTCATTCCCTACTTTGGAGTCCCGCTGGATTCAGCCTACAGCCTCTGTATCCACATTCTCTCTACAAGTGACTTCAGCCAGTCTCATGTGTTAAATACCATCTACACACTGAAGACTTCCAAATTTCCATCTCCAGCCTTGACCTCTCCATCAAATACTGTCCATGAGTAGCAGTCTGCCTACATGATGCCTGTGGTATTGACAGAGGATTTCAAACCTAACTGTGCAACAGGAAAGTCTACTTCCCTATAATAATTCCCTTCTTAATAAATGACTCCATAAGTTGATCAGTCATTCAGGACCAACCTTGGGAAAGGTCCCTTAGACTCCTTTTCTCACATTTCACTTCCAGTCTATCAGAAAGTCACGTGTTGCTTTCAAGTTACATCCCATGGGACTCACCACACTCTGACAGACTCCCACACTTTCACTGCTGCTACTGCCCAAGTCAGCCACCATCGTCTCTCCCCTGGACAAAGTTAAGGCTCTTCTCTTCCTGCTTCCGGTCTTCCTTCTCTCACTCATCCAGAATCCATTGAGAACTCAGGAACGAGTGAATGAATAGACGTGTAACCCTTACAAGACTGATATCCAGTACAGTACAAGAACCTGTGCAACACTTCTATGCTTACCGTACCTTCTCCCAGGTCCTGCCCAAACTATTGTCTCTTCTCTGTGCCTCTGGAACCTTCTCTAGCCACCCCCAGGTGTTCGTTCTGTCTGCTGAATTTTGTTCCTTTAGTACTTACAACTGACAGATGGTGCCCTTACGTGCTTGTTCATTGCCTGACTCTTCCTATTACAATATGACCTCTTTGGCTTTATTTGTTTACTCAGTGTCCCTCCTCCAAACAAGTACATGACATGTCATAGACACCAAGTAAATATTTGAACAAGTACCTCTTAGCTTCGGTCTATGTATAATAACATCACTGCCCTATCAAAAGCTCCCCTGGCTTTCTGGCCCCCTCAGCATAAGACCCCAAACTGTTTTCTAAATCCTGCAAAGCCTGGAGAGGCTGAGCCCTGGCCCCTTTCTGCCCATCCCCTCGCTGACTACCACCCTTCATCTCCAATGCACCAAACGTTTCTGCCCTAGACTTTTGCTGCTAGTTACTCCTTCAGCCTGGAATATTCTCCCCCAGATTCCAAATCCTCAGAGCAGCCTTTTCTGACCACCCAGAGCCCACTGCCATTGCCTTATGCTACATCATTTTATTTCACAGCACATATCATTACCTTAAATCAAGTGATTTTGGTCAAATTTTTAAAAGTCTATTTCTCTCATTAGAATGCAAACTCCACAAGAAAGGGAATTTATTTAGTCTAGTGCTGTAATGCCAGCACTTTGTGGTCATGCTAAGTGCTCAAGCATTTGTCAAACTAATGGTAAGGTGAGAAATTATCATATTGTGATGGTAGCTCTTAATCATAGTTTTTTATGCACAGTGGGTTAGTAAACCTCAAGGATAAGATACATGGTGACAGTCCCAAGCTTTTTGTTAACATCAGGGTTGGGAAAATAAGCCAGAAGTCTACAGTCATAGAAGCAAGCTGCATATGTTACTAAACAGTACTATGTTCTGCATGTCTGAAGAGATAGTGTGATGCTGAGATATTGAGGTTTCTGGGTTTTGTTTCCCAGCATGGACACGGTACACCTGGAATGTGGGGCACACAGTGGGAGGTATCTCTGTGAAGTTACAGTCAGACCTGTGATAGGTTCTAGGTATGTGTGGGGTGATCCTCACAAGAGTCCCCTGAACTTCTGTACTTCTTGACCACAGAATCTTGTGTCTTAAGCCTTTTTAGATCTCAAAATGCAAAAAATATGAAGCCCAGGGATTAACATTATAAATTATGTGACAGTGTGACAACTAGACTTGCTGGCTGTCTAAGGCTCTCTGTGAAGGTCTGAGCAGCAGGCAAGAACTGAATGCTCCAGGGCAAGTGGCAGGGCTGTGGCCAGCTAAAGGGCCACACTAGAGATCAAGCCAGAGGATTCTGGGACAGGAATGTGGGGTGAGACTATGGCTGGAAGTCAGTTGATCTAGGGGTTCGTTGGGGAGGTTGCACAGAGCATGCAAGTGGCCATGGTCTCTGTAGGGCTTATTTGGGCTGACATATATCTCCTCTGGCCTGGGCAGCTTTGCCTTAAGAGAAGATTTTCACTCAGATCAAAGGTCCTAGGTCAGACTTTGGGTAATAATATAAAAACAAAATTAAAGGTCCTTAGCTGAGTGAATGGCACCAAAATGAAAGCAAATTAAAACTGGTTGCTCCTTGATTATATGTTGCTTTTTCATGGCCCCTCTGTGGTTGCTTGATCCTAATAAAGGTCATGAAGCTTTTCAACTTATTCACAGACAGCTGAATGCCTCTTTTATATTTCCACCTTCACAGACTAAACACATCAAATGCTTCCTGTTCAGCATTGTTCGAGGAAGATATAGATGGAGCTGCAGATAAAAGCACACATGTATCTATATCATGAGAAATGTTAGGCAACGAGATCTGTGATTTTAGGTGAATTTATTGGAAAACAACCAAGAGGTGGTAAAGCAGGTGGGTGAGGAAAAAAAAGAAGCCAATCAGACAGAGAAATTTAAGTACAACATGTGAGCTGCAAGAGTAAATGATTCCAAGAAGACCCTGAGGCCTTTAAACCCAAGCAATAGACCAGAAAGAGCAACCGTTCTGGGCAGCAGGCTGGAAGAGACTGTGAAGCTCCTTGGACAGGATGAGTCTTCCCTGCAGCCATGCAGCAGAGTGAGTAACTGTTTGGGAGTCACCTCATCCCAGCCATGACCAAGGCTGGGTAGTGCAGAACATTTCTTCAGGGGAAAGACAGATCTCTGAAAATTATCTCAACAAAGAAAAGAAGCCAGCAAAGATGATCCGAAAAGGATGGAGGAAATAAGATCAAAGCCAAGATATAGTAAAACAAAGTAACTCCCTGACACTCAAATACAGAAGAATACACTATAAGCAAAAAGTATCACAATCACAGTATTTGACCATGTGAGGACACAGAAAAAAGATGCAAGACATGGAGCCTGTAGCTTCCTTGACCTTAGACGTTCCAGTCTCCAGAACTGTGAGAAATAAATTTCTGTTATTTACAAACTATCCAGACTCTGGCATTTTATTATAGCAGTAGGATAAAGACAACCAGGAATCTGTATGGATTTCTGCATATAAAGGTCATGGAAATCTATTAAGGAGAATGACCCAATACCAAACACTGTATTTCAAAGGCTGAGTTTAGGCCTAATGAATATAAGGGCCTGTTCACCTCTTACCTCTACCTTCCACACCCCCCAAATGAAAACCAAACTACTAATTTGGTCATGTGAAAGAAACACTATACACTTGAAGAAAAAAATCTCAAAGTTGAGTCTCTCCAGCACTAAGCCATTTTCCTCTATAAATTCCAAGTCAGAATTCTGTTTAACAACTTATGCAGCTTATATCTATTACTGATTTTCTCATTCCCAATGCTACGCACTAAAAACTTAGTGCCATAAGGACATACTGTGTTTGGGCAATTTACCACCTCACTGGACAGACTGTCTCTGGGAAACTAAGAGTCGTGATTGCGCTATGATCATGCTTCGAAGAAGAGTTGTAATAATTATGAAATGTGACCTGTAAACGAAACCCACACTGAAATACTGACTTCAAGAGCACTTTCAGTGAAATGCACACAACACTAAATTTGAGATTTTGTTAAAGTACCACTTACAAAAATTCACTGATTAAAAAAAAATTCATTGATTAGAAACTCAGACTGAAAATACAGCTCATCTATATGGAAAATAAACTTACTTTTTGTAGGCAGCATCACAATATAATCACTGTCATATATGACACAAAATCTTTACTTTTTTTAAAATGTACTTCAATTCTTGGTTGCAATACAAACTCTGTGAAGTTAATATTCTCATAACTTATTAAAAGCCTCTGAAATTATAAGGTTGGAAGACTTAATGACTACTTATTTCCCAGGTCCTGTTCAGCAATTTTAAAACTTCGAGGATCCCCTGTGAAGGCTTAACTCTGATTCTTTCAATTAAATTATCAAAATTTGTGTCTTTCAGTACTAAATAAAAGATTTTCTCAATTTCTAGTTTCGTAAAAGTTTGCTGGCAATATTTTTAAGGAAAATTCAAAGACAGTGTGATGCCTAAGTCATTTGCAAGTAAAATTGTTTACCCTTCTACACTGCAGTCTCAGTTTCTAAAATGTGCACTGTTACCACTTTTCCAGTCTGTTCTTCCTCTCAAGAATGGTTACGCTTGATTTACCTGGTTCACTGCAAAGATGATCTGATCATATACGTCGCTTTGTGTGTACACAGCATACGTGTCCTCCATGCGGTCCATGTATCCTTTGAGGAAGAGATGTTTGAATGCTATGGTGTTCTCTTCCTTGAAAGCTACCACCATCTGGTTACTTAGACCAAAAAGAACCAGCTTAAAAGAAGAGGAGAAATGGGGGGGGAAAAAGTGAACAATCTGAACAAAAAATGTAGAGGCAGGGGGTGCAGGGGCTTGAATGCCAAGACAAGCTCACAGCGAATTCCACATCAAGAAGGTTTGTGCCTGATTGATAATATGCCATAAGAAAGTATAAGTCCTATGACCAAACTATACTCGTTTCTAGGACTCATTACCAAACCTGTGACAATACGATCAAAACTCGAAAAAGACCTTTTCAATTTATCTCTTACTTAAAGTGTATAAACATAACGTGCCCTTAATATTCAGGTAGAATTGACCCCAGAGTTTTATATGAAACTCAGTTGTTTGCACAGAAAAAATTTGTTTCACTGCACTGCTGTCATGGTGACATAAGCCCTTTTAATCATACCCAAAAACTTATGGTTTAGATCTAGAATATCCCCCAAAAGGCTCACGTGTTCAGAGGTGGAATTTTCAGGTGATTGGATTATGAGGGCTCTAACTTCATATTTTGATGTCATTATTGGGAAGTAATGTAAACTTACAAGGTGCCTAGAAGGGGATAGATCATGAGGTATAACCTTGAGACTGTATCTCACCCCTAACCCCTTCTTTACTGCTTCCTGGCTGCCATGAGGTAAACTTTTCCTTCTGCCATGATGTTTCCACCTCACCACCAGCCTAAAATCCATGGAACCAGTTGCTCATGGACTGAATCCCCTGAAGGCAAGAGCCAAAATAAATCTTTCCTTTTTAAGTTGTTTTTTTCTAGGTATTTTGTCACTAAAACAAAAATCTTGATTAACTCCAAGTCTGTTTCATATCTCTCTCTGTTTCTCTTTCTCTCTTTCTCTGTTTGTGCGTATAAGTTTAGATCACAGAGTGAAGCAGGCCATATTTTATGTGAAATGGGGAACAGCACTGAGCATACATTCCATTACGCTGTTCTAGAAACTTTCCTTATTGTATTTATTAAATCTACAGCATAATTCCAAATGTAAAATTTGCAGGGAGTACATAAAGGGTCAGAAAAGCTAGGTAATCAACTCACATTACTAGCAGTCAGACAGTCTAAATTGGAAACTGTGTCTGACAGACTAAATCTAAATTCTAACTGTTCTATCATGTACACAAGCAATCCAGAGTCTGATAAAACTCCTTTCCCCATCCCTAGTGTTGAATAAGCCAATCCACACACGTCATCCTCCTAACTCCACCTAACTCCACTCCCATTTCTAAAAAGACTTTTAAAGCTAAATGCCCTCACTGAAATCACAGTAAGATGAAAGCTTGAAAGTTCAGGGATTTCAGATCTCTTAAAGTCAATGACCAAAAAAACCTTCAAAGATTTCCTGAAGATACTCTTATCAATTCATTCAATTATATGAGTACCTTCCACAAGCCAGCATCGAGCTAGGTACTAGGGATAAAATGAGAAGACAATTGATCCTTGTCCTCAAGGGCTAAAGACAAGCGGGAGCAAGAGCAGCTGACAGAATTTCTATAACTCAGAGACTGAGCCAACTAGTGGGAGTAGGGAAAATTTTACTAGGGTTCCTGCCATGTGAACACAAAAAAATCTCCAATTTAACAGAAAGACTCCTTTTTCCTGAAAACAGGTTATCTGTCTCTAAGTAGCTCTCATTTGCACAATGTCAAGGTTGCCTTTATGTGATTTGTTTGATTGCTCAGATACAGAACAAGGAAACATCACAACTAGAAAATTCTCAGTTCCTTTTTAAAACTTAGCTAATCAGCTTTTCCATGCTTATTACCAACAGGCTTAAACTACTGGCTGATTTTCCTTTTGACTGCCCTCGTAAATATATGAAAGTTAGGTAAACTTTCCAAAAGATAAAAGAGTAATTAACAGCATAAGCCTTAAAGGATATAAATCTGAATTTGGATCTCAGTTCTACTCTTCTAGTTTTCCTGACTATGACAGGAAACTTACAAATGTCAGTGTCTTGTCTGTGAAACAGAGATAACACTGTGTTCAATTTGATTGAAGAATTGAACATGATGATGTCTATAAAATATTTATGATGACACACATTCAAGTGCTGCCAAATGTCACTCTGAGTAAGAAAAATTCCCATTTAGTTGATATGGTCTTTCAAAGTCTTGATTTTATAGCTTTTAAAAAACTATAAATATCAACTTTCTCATCTATAAATGAGAGAAGCTATCATTTACCTGGTAAGAGTGTTGTTAGAATTAAAAGAAATAATGTACTGGAACAGAACAGTCACCCAAATGTTCATTTCGCTTAATATAATATCTAGTATCAGAAACTTAAGCAAGAATTCTACTAATCTACTATGTTTGGAGAAATTGCCTTAGCAGCTACCAATCATAAGCATTCATACTCAATAAGCAATTCAGATTCATAATGTCAGGATTTTAAAAATTCTCTTTCAAGTCTCATTTATTTACTTGTGTATTTTTTTACAAAAAAAGTAATAATAAAAGTAAACTTATGATACCAATTTTCATCATTAGAAACTTTTATTTTTGTTTTTCTGCTTTTAACAAGAGCTATGACTCTTCCCAGCAGGAAAATCCAGTTTCACAAGAATAAAGCACAGCCAGTATATAGAAGAATCACAAAATACGGTTTTCCCCCAAAATTTAAAAGGAGCCAAGGAAATTTTCATTTCCTGAAAGCTAATTAGAGTATGTGACTGAAATTACAATGTACTGAAAGATGGGGAGGGAAAAAAAAAAGCAAAATCTTCCACAAATGAGAAGGATTAAGATTGTGTTTATTGGTCGGGGATTTAGCTCAGTGGCATAAGCACCTGCCTGGCAAGTGCGAGGTCATGAGTTCAATCCCCTGTATGAAAAAGAAAAGAAAAGAAAAAAATGTGTCTATTTGTTGTTCACTATGCAAGTAGTTGACATTTGTTTAAAAAAAAAAGAGAGAGAGAACTGTCCAGTGTTTTTTTGGTTTTTTTGTTTTTTTGTTTGTTTGTTTGTTTTTGCTTTTAAAGAGGCTTTTACCATACTCGTGCTTGGAGCTGCTTACCTGGATGGTCACTGTGGCAATCTTCAGAATCTGTATGGCAAGTTTCCACGGTTTTCTTCCTCGGGCCCAGAACTTCTCACAAGGATTCATGAAAAAAAATTTGAGTTTTCTTCTCATCTGCTCTTCTAATAGAAGCTCCTCAGACGGAGACGCACTCTGGTTAAAAGTGCAGCGATTTTCCTCTTCCTGAGAGCTACAGCTACTTATCACTACCTCAGGGTTTGCCATCCCTAGGGAAGAAAGAAAAAGCCCATCACTCCCACTCAGCAGGTAAAGGCACAAGCCCATATTGTGTGCTCTTGGAGAATTGTACCAGAAGAAGTCCAAACAAAAGAACTGGTGTCAAATAAGCACCACTGTCCTAAATTGCACTTTAGGTATTCACGGAATCAACTTAAATGGAAGGTATCACGTTTTCTCTTTGTTTCAATTACTAAGTGAATTCTCGCCTATGTGAAAGTTACTAAATGCAAGAGCTGCTCCTATTAGTAAAAGATTTTGTGTAATATTTCTGCCTCACTGAGTAACAAAGTTAGAGCAAAGATTAGAGCTCAAAAAGCCTGGATAAGGACTTCACAGAGTCCTTAAATTATATGCAAAAATTCCATATATGAGGGCATATATTCTTCCTCCCTAGGGAGAATCTAAAAATTTCATCAGATTATTAAAAAAAAAGTTTAATAACACTGAGTTTATGATAGTAATATCAAATCTTTAAAAATGAGATCTAATTTTGTTTTTAACTCTGGTTCCACAATTTGTTTCTAATTTTTTTTCCACCTGATGAAAGTCACTCAGCCACCTCAGGCCTCAGTTTCTTTTCAAGCAAAATGGAAGTAATATTTACCTACATATTCTTGTAGGGAGGATTAAATAAAAATGCAAAAGCTCTTGCTTGGAGTCCAGCACTAAGCAGGTGACCTCATTCTCCTCCACAGCCAACAAACAGAGCAGCTTTCTCAACAGTCAGCCAAGTTCTCTGGGGCAGTGTGAGACTCAGGGAATGGAAAGATCCGTCTCTCAAGGGAAAGGCAGGTGCTGGATTGCAGTCCAGGTCCCAACCAGGCGCATCAGTGGGATGTGCTTTTCATAGAAGGCCTTATATTTATGGAGCACATCTTACTTTTCAAAGTACTTGATAGCTATGATATCTTTTGTTTCTCTGAAAAAGGATGGGGCAGCTTTTTCAAAGTGACAAAAAGTCACTCCAGAGCCTGGAACCCATCTTGGATTATCCTTGAGACTAATACTGACACTATGGAAACCAATCCAAAATAAAATAACCCAAACCACCAGGAGAGTAGTCTTTCTATATAGAATAGAAAGCCAGGCATGCGTTCGATATTTTTATAATAATTTTTACTAAGCTGTGAAAGGGGAAGAATTTTCCCTACATTCATAGAATACCTGACTAGTCACTGTTTAGGTCCCACACTGCTTTCCAAGTCTAGAAACTCATGTTTAATTTGGACTTCAACATTCCTAGCAAACCTGACAAATGTACATATGGGCTATAAAAACTAGTCATGGGAAAAATGTTCAACCTCCCATTAATGAAAAGATTAATAAAGATATTGTTGAGCAGATAAGGCATAAAATGTGCTTAGTCTAGAGCATACACGGTGTCTTAAAATAATTATAACAGAACTCATTCGACTGTGGTTCATATGTTTGCGTGTTAGAATTCCTATACAGTAAGTCTTAGGTAAAGATAAAAAATGTGAGAAAAAGATTATCAATTCCTTAGGATTTTCATGAACATTTTATTTCCTTCTTCAAAAAGGTAGACTATTTTAGCTAGCATTTAAGTAGACTCTCGCTGTGGTATTCAAAATAAAGGTGATTTTAGGTTGATAAAATTTGTATATGAATATCAACATAACGATAAAGTCATTAATAAGGTATTTTGCAAATTATGGATTCGAAGTCACAGGAAGCCCTTTCCATTTTGATAGCGAGAAAAATTAAACTTTAAACAAACCAGCGGTACTCCGTGTAACAGTAGTCCACAAGATCAAAGAGAAAATGAGCCAACCATCATTAATTTATTCCTCGCACCGCATCAAGCTGTTCCGGAAGCAGGACATTTCATTCACAAGCACTGACCACTAAACTTTGTCAGCCAGATCCAATCTCGAAAGCCCTTCGGAGCATGCACTCATTTCGCCAGGTGCAAACTGTCAGAACCCGAGGAGCTGAAGGCGGATTGGCATCTAGAGGAACGGAAAGCAGGAGGTGCAAAGGCACCGTTTAGAGTCTACCCGAGGGCGATGCACGCTCTCGGAACTGACAGAGACGTTACTTACTCACCGCAGCAGGGCTGCGCTGCAGAGAGTTAGACAAGTTATCTGGAAAAAGTAAAGGTCTCACGATCCGCGCCAAAGTAACTTAACCTCCTTTCTTCGGCAGCGCTTTCCCACTTTATCAGATCAGCAGACTCAGTACTCGGTCTCTCTTTTCTTTCTCTCTTTCTCTTATTCATCTTTTTTCCTATAAGCCTTGAGACTCGATCTGCGCAGCGCTGATCCCCAGGGTTGGCCCCGCAGCCCCCGGCGCCGCCCCTTAGCGCTTTTGTCCCTGGGGTCCGCCAGCGCGGGGACCCTAGATGCACCCCCTTTTCCACCTGCCCCTCCCGAACCTCTGAAAAGTGGCCAGGCAAGCAACGTCCAGACCGTCCCCGAGCCCGGGCGGGCATCGAGAGCCCCCGCGCCCCGGCCGCCCAGGGCACCGACTCCGGCCGGGGGTGGTTTCCAGCTCTCGGGGTCCTCACCACCGGCCCCAAGTCACCCCCACCACCCCGCCCCTCACCGCCTGCTGGGCCCGGTACCCCCGCGGCCGGCGCGGCCGCTACTGACCTCTGCCCGGCGGCGGAGCTGAGGCTGCGCCCAGCTGGCGCATCTCGCACCCGGTTCCCACCCGTGGGCTCCGCGGCGCCGAAGCCCGGGGACCCGGCCCCCCTGCACTGCGTGTGTCTCCCGCGCCTGGCGACATCGCGATTCCTCCCTGCGCGCCGTGGGGCGCGGCTCCCGCGACACCTGACGCCTCGGGGACGCCCTGCGCTGCTCACCTGCGACCCGGCGCAGACAGCCGAGGGACCGGCGTGGGCTTGGCAGGGCCACACGGCTCCCACAGCGGCCCCGGCTCCGCTCCGCCCCGCGCCCAGGGAGAGCCCTGCACCCCCGCCCCTGCGCTCCACCTGGTGACCCCGTTGGCGGCGCCTCCACGCCTTCCACGCCCTTCTTGGGGCCGCAGGGCTCCGGCGACACCGTCCCCGCTCCTCGCCCTTGGGGCGCAGTAAACAACCTGCTCTGGTTTCTGAGTTAGTCTCGGAGCTGCGGTCAGATGAGCGCCGGCGCGTGGTTCGCAGCTTCCAAGCAGCCCGGCCACCCGCCCCGGCGCGTTCCTCTCGGCTGATCCTGCGGCGTGAAGCAGATGTTGCATGCACTGCGCTTGCACGCGTGGGCGCTCAGTCCTCGCCTAAGCCTGCAGTTCTGCTGTTTGCATGCACGGTGACATCAGAGTCAAGTCATCCAGCCAGGACTCCTACCTTCCCTGGTCCTCGCTCCAGACAAGTTCCATGAAATGACCGGGCTGTGCATTAGATTGCCAGGTCCTGCGCGTGGGACGGATAAAGCCCCGGAAGCTCTTCGAAGCAGTGTGAACAGAAATAAAACGCCTGAGGTGGACTTTGCTCTGTAACCTTTTCTTATAAATTCTTTTTTAAAAAGTTAAACAGCCTACTCCTTATCAGGAATAGATCAGGAACTTTGGTTAATTTTAATTACACTCGTTTGAAATTTGTTTTAATTTATTCATTTTCATTTTTTTGACCTAAGTTAAGTTTGTAAAAGTCAATGAATTTCCCAAACAAGTTATTCCAGAAATTGTACTAAGAGTATCAAACTCCATGGGCTGGGAATATAGCTTAGCAGCATAAGTGCCTGACTGCCAAGCACAAGGTCCTGAGTTTGATTCCTGGTACTAAAAAGCAACAACACAAAACAAAACAAAAGAGTATCAGACCCTTTACAAGACCTCTTATTTTTTCAAATACTGAATCCCTTTACGTGGACAATTTATAAATGAAATTATCTTTGGTTGCAGTGGGGTACATGAATTTTATGCCGTTCATTAATTTGAATCCCAAGTGTTACAGACAAGATAAATACCCAAAGGATATTACTGGTGTGCTCAATTCTCAAATGCAATTTGGAAAATATCACTTAACCTCAGAAATAGGAGTATTACCTATTTTCCCCGAGATAAATAATACATTAATGCAAATTTTTTTAAACCGAACTTCCATGAGAAACACAATGTCAATTTTTTTTTAAAGGCAGGGAGGATAATTCTAGTGCTCTGCACAGCAGCAGAAGGAGCGATCAGTAACCCTGCTCCTTAGCTGCAGCGCTGAAATCTTCCACAGGATTTGGTTTTTCGTTGGCCTCATCACTCCCCAAAGACTTCAGAATTCCTCTTATATTCCTCCTCTATGGATCTCCCTGGGAAATTTCTTTTCTTTTTTGTTAAAATGAGTATAATTATGAATAAAATCATATAAACTTAGGGTGTGCAGCATCATGTTTTGATACATATACATTGTGAAATGATTACTCCAGTCAAGCTAATCAACATATCCATCAACTCACATACCGTAATTCTTAATTCCTCCGCTTAGACACATTTCATAGTAACACCAGTCAAAAATACTCTCATACGAAAAGGAGATCGTGCTCAGCATTTCATACCCAGAGACAGATTAAAGTAGTTAAGTGAACACCATTCTTAGATTTCTTGACAACTCTAAGTATTAATACATTTTTGAAAATTTAAAAATTGGCAATACCATACATACTGTTTGGGAACCTGCTGTCTCATTTAACAATGTGTAGCGGACACCTCTTCACTTCAATAAATGCTTGCCAGCCTCATGATCTCTTGCTCTCATTGAGAACTCCTTTTTCCACCTGCCACCCTCCATTCCACCCTCCTCTCCCTCCTGAGTATAGTATTGCCTTTTGATCCAATCTAAAAACTTGTACCCTCACATACAGAAATATTCCAAGCAGATTTTTATTTCACATCTGAAGCTGTCTACTTGGTTGAGAGAAGAATCCATTTTTCTGCTTCCGGGTAGGTAAAAAGCTCTCTGTGGGAACTGGATCTAAACGACCCCTTACACACAGTCCACTACCATGAGGTTTTGTGCTGTTAGAGGTTTGCTCCCATGGCACTATGTGCTGGTTTCCATCCTTTTCCTGGCTTGTTCCAAGGAAAGCATCATCATCCCAAGTTTTGCAGATATAAAACTGAAATATAGAGAGATTAATAGTTTGTCTGATCCCACTTATCCAGAAAGTGAGAAGTTCAGACTCTGATACAATTTTCTTACTTTAAATAGAGTTTTAGTTACTTTAAAAATACTTTACCTACTGGTAAAAACCATTAGGCCTGTGGAACTGCTATTACCTGGCTCTGGAAGTGGCTGGTATTGTTTGGACTATCACTTCCATATCACAGCTCTTCCTGGGGGTGGGCAGCAGAGAGGAACCTGTACTTACAGAAGTGCACTCTGATACCGCATGGCCACAATCTCTTCCTCCTCTGCTCCTGCACTCCTCCCCCTGGAGACACCTGCTTCCAGCCTGTAGCTCAGTTGTAGGGCTCTTGTGGGAAACACCAGCAATTCTAAGCCAGGTCAAGACTGTGTCCTCCGCAGACCCTGGTAGATGCAAGCCATTCTCTGAAGAAATAAAAAGAATGTCATTCTCTTCACTTTAGAGTTGCACAGTTTTCATTTTCTCACTGAGGTCCTTCCCACCCCACCCCCCAAGATTGTCACAGTTGGTCTTTTCCTCTAAAACTTTCTTCCTAAGTAAGGCTTTTCTGTCAGGTTTTCTCATTTCTGAAGCTGAATATTTATCTGGGATGCTCCTGGGTTCCTCATGCGCTAGGCAGTGATAATTTCCCCCAAGCATTTTGGAAAATAGGTAGTAATTCCAGCAGTTTAGGGATCAAACAAGTATACTCCTTTCCTTTCATCCGTCCCTGTCATACTGATGAAGACAAACAGGAGGTGTAAGGACTCCTGTTCAAGGTCCTCCATTCCTAGTGTCTGAGCACCCTCCCTAAAATATATATCTAATTAATAGAAATTCAGTTCCTACCTAATTTATCAGAGTATCTTCTCTAAACCTAATCAGAAATTTATTGCAATGTTCTTATGTAATTGGAGAATTTTTTCCCATTGCAACTTTGTGATTCTTTTTACGTCTTCACTTCATAAAACCAAAACCAATTTTTAAGTATCTTCAGGCAAAGGTTAGTCACCATTCCCTGTAACTACCATGGTGATATTTTATTTCTAACAACTCCTACAAAAGAACAGATGACCAGTCAATTATGAAATTTGTATCTTGAAGAAATGACTAAACACTTACCACTTAATTTCTAACTTTTTGCTGTTGTGACTTGTGACTCATTCTTCTCAAAGTACATCCCCTTGGGGTATCTGTTAAAGAAAAGATGACAGAAGGGCTGAGTGTCTCATCCCAATCACAAGGTTCTAATCCTTACTTCCTTAAACATGACTGCAAATGCTTGTAAATTTTTTTAGGAAAAACAAATTCTTTGGAAAATCACAAAGAAGCTTTAGTTATCTTCTTTTAGGTTTGATTACAATAATAGTCAACCAAATACTTAAATGTACATTTGATCAAATACATTAGATGCTGTTATTGGAAATGTGAAAAAGGAGTCCATTCCAATCCTAAATCTGTAAAGGGAGACACCCCTGTAAACAAGCGATTGCCTCACAATGTAGTACTTACTTGGATGGAAAAACAGAAGAAAGAGTGACTAATTTTACTGAGTGCTTGTGTGGCTTTCCAGTGGTGGTAACATTTGAGACCTGACAAATAAAAGAATAGTTTATCAAATAGTAAAGATGAAGAAAGGTATCACACGTTAAGGTGGAGGTGGTGGTAGAGACTACAGGCTGAGCAGATGTACAGATGTGAATAAGGATGGCAAGTCTGGGGTCCTATCAGTAGCCTTGTGTAACCAGAGCCTTGGTCTCCACCTGGGGCCCACAAACTCCTGTACCTGAACTGCTGTTAGGGACTATGGAAAACCAAGGGATGAGCAGGTCAAGTTGCCTGATGTTTCTTTGTGTTTGTTTCATCTTATGTCAGTTTAGCTAGTAGTGATCTTATGCATTTTTAAAAATTATAATAAGTATGAATAGATTGTGCAACATAATTCAAAAGGCTCATGAATTCTTTGTATAAAACAAAGTAGACTTTAGTGGTAGAACTGTGTTTCATGTTGTAATTCCTCTTACCATCAATCTACTACCAACCCATGCCCGCTGAAGTTTCAGGCTATTCAGCTCTCTCAGGCCTTCAGTTGATAAACATTGGACCTAACATGGGTGACCCTGGCAAGAGAGACTGGAAATGAGGTCACAAAAACAGCTCATTATCTTCTAGCTATCTTTTGGGTACCATTCATAACTGTTTGCACAGGGTTTCATATGCCAGATTGAGGATATTTAAACAGGGTGATGACAGGGTTGAATGACTGATTTAGACTACTCTATGGCAACTTAGCAAATAAATTAGAGGGGAGATGATAGAACAGGGTGCTGTTGCTACAATCTAGGTGAGAAATAAAACATATCTGATATGAGGGAGAGAGACAGAGGGTGGTTAAGAGATGTATTGTTAGATACTTAGCAAAGACAAATGATAAGATTCAGCAATATGCTGACCGAGCAGTAAAAGAGGAGTCAGGGATGACTCTCACATTTCTAGTTTTGCTAACTGATAGTAATGTCATTATATAAGATAGGAAACAAAGGAAAACATCTTTCTGAAAGATAGCTGAAAAATATCTGAAGCATGATGAGTTGACTTATATTCTGCTAAGCTCTGATGCCCTTAGGACAGTAATTCCTCCATTCTCTAATTCATTCAGCATCTTTATTTAGTAACTATTCAGCATCAGGGTCTGAACAGGACAGGTAGTGAGAAAGATCCAAAGGGTTGTGGAAATTCAGGTCTGCAGCTTAAGAGATGCATTAGGCTGAGACTCATAGACACGAAAGTCACTGATGTCTTCAGAGGTGATGCTTGAAGCTAAGGAGAATAGATACAGTGTCACCAGAAGAGTGCAAAGAATAAAATGACTGGGGACCGAGATTAGGGGAAAATCAATCTCAGCGCCAGAGAGTGAATGAAGAGCACAGTAAAAGATTGTAACATTTATGTAAGACTTCTTCCTAGGCAGTTTTTCTTTTTCATGATTTTTACAGTAAAACATATTTTGCTTTTACAAGCACAAACTCTTGAGAAATTTGAGAAAAATCAACATGATCCACATAAAATTTTAATTTTCATTAGGATTGTCTCATGTATATTATAAATCTATGAGCTTTTCCTACTAAATATTTCATTAAAATTGATGTAAAGAACTAATTTAGATCAATTACAGCCGTCAACTGTATTGCTTTATTAAACTGTCCCAGGTTATAAACTAGCCAGTGATAATTACTTTTTAAAAGAAAGGAGGGAAACTGTTCAGAGATGAATTTTTCGCGGTGAGTCCCCTAGGATCCATAATCATAGATAAAATGATTCTTAGAGTTACTCAGGGATTCAGACTTTTCCTCCTGAGATGCATACTTCCAGCTTGAGTCAAGCGCTCTACATAAACTATTTTGGCAAACGGAAAATATAAGACAGTTCTGGGACGCCCACCACACTGCGGGATCCAATTTCCTCTCCACATTCGAATTTCAGGGCGGGCTCCTAGGAGGACTCCAGCTCGCCGCTGCGGGTTGGAGGGCAGCTACCCTTAAGGCTTTAAGGACCAAAACTGTCTCCGGGTCACTACCTTTGTATAACTAACTTGCTAAACTTTCCTTGCCAAGGAAACTCTTTCCTACAATGCAGACTTCTCCCGGTTTCTGTTTCGTGGCGTCACATCATACTAACCAATCACAGCCTGTTCTAAAAGAGACTATTAGGTAGTGGACATTCTATTGGTAGAAATGTTTTGTCAATCTCAACAAAGGACCTGCCTCTTTTCTCTTAGCAACCGATGCGTCCTAGCAACTCCCAGGTGAGGCGGTTGCGCTGTTGGAGGTTGTTTTTCTGAGAATCAAACTCCCATCTCTAGCTCTCAAAGGAGCATTTCTCCAGAGTAGTGCCGAGGCGTCTTTCCCTTCACTTTCATAATACTGTATCAGGTAAGGCCAGCTCTGAAACGGAAAGGAGGAGTGGAAAAAAGTGTTTTATTCACTTTTTCGAGGGCGTTTGGAAACTTTCTGGGATGTGCTAGTTGCTGACAAGACTACAAAAATAAAATTTCCGCTGCTTTCAAAGATCTTCTAGTCTAGCTTAAGGATACAAAAATAGCCACAAGAAAGCAGTTAACGACAGTCTAAGAATGTGGAAGGCAGTATTGCCTCGTTTACAGGTTGTGCACCTTCAGTGATTTTCACATTACCTGGCACAGGGCAGGAGCTCAATAACTCATAAATGAATGAATGAATGAATATGAAAATAATGTGATCCTGCTTATTCATCAATGTGGGGGGGATCAAGAAAGATTAATGTGGGTTGAAGTAAAGAGACAACTTCAGGACTGTTGAGAAAGAACTGGAAGATCAACAGGAAGAGGAATACGGAACATGAACACTTTGAAAGTAAAGCTCTTGTCTAATTCTTCTAATGATTAGTTTACCTCGTACCTAATTGCTGATCAGTCCATCATATCTGTTTCTTTGTGTATGCTGAATGCTGAATAAATTGACAGCAATCTTCCAGGCAGTTCTGCATCTGAGGCACGCTGTCTTGACAAAGGCCTGTCCTAATTAACTATACATAGTATGATTAGAGTGTGTTGGGGAAAATAATGTTGTTTCAGCCTGAGACAGACAGGGAGGCTACTAAGAGATCATATTTGAGTTAAGCCTTGAACTGTGAGTAAAATCTAAGCAGAGAAATGTATGCAAGATATGGACAGGTGAAGCAGAAGATGCTGGAGGGAATGGTATTCTCCGGAGCAGGGTGGCAAAGTACTGGAGCCATTTGAGGATGAGGGGTAACTAACCCAATGAGACTGAACCAGAATAGGATAGGCAGGTGGGATAAGGCTGCGAAGGGTGTTGAAGGCCATACTTACGAGTTTGGACTCTACCCTCTTCTACAAAGTCTTGTACAGAACACTAGTCTAGGAGTGCCTCGTAATGCTGCTAAAAACGCAGGGTCCCAGCTTAGGTAAACCTACAAAATAGAAGGGGACTCAAGATATTTACATTTTAAAAGAGCTCCATTTTATAATATTGGAAGAGCACACTGCTATGAATGATAAGGATTCACAAAAGTCATTACACAGACCCAGGCTTGGTGGCACACACCTGTAATCCCAGCACTCAGGGAGGCTGATGCAGACAGATTGCAAGTTTGAGCACTTTAGGCAACTTAGTGATGTATTGAAACCTTGTTAAAATAAAAGAAAAACATTTAAAGGACTTTCATTGTAGCTCAGTATGAAGGCCCTGAGTTTAATTCCTAGGGTTGCCTCCCAAAAAGGCATTACACAGGTATGTGGCTTGGTAAGATTTGCATTTTCAGGCAGACTGTGTGATTGTTTCAGTGAGCACACAGGCGAGGAGGCCAGTTATGTGTTATGATTTAAGTTAGAATGTAGAGGAATGGAATACACAGATTTAAAATATATATGCACGTTTTTATTTTCACTAACTGGTAAATGCAATGTATGCTTTGGTTAACAAACTACAGAAATATTAGCAGGATCTATGATGTATTTACCAAGAGAAATTATAGCTCTTTTTACATTAAGTTACAAATATTTCAGACATATCATTTATGCTCATCAATACTTCACAATTTCCCAGCACTCGGGAGGCTGAGGTAGGAGGCGCGTTGTGGGTTCAAGGCCAGCTTGTGCTACAATGCATGTGCAAGGCTGGCCTGAGTTACATAGTGCAACCCTGCCTCAAAAAACTAGGGCTGGGAGTTTGGCTCAATGGCTTAAACCCCTGTCTGGGAGGCACAAAGTTGTGAGTTCAATCCCTGGTGCCACGAAAAAAAAAAAAAACTTCAAAATTAGGGTAGTTATTAGAACTACTGGTAGATCTTATTACTCAATGTGTTAATAAGAAAGTACATGAATTAATACATTATAGATTCAAAATATTTTAATAACTGTGTTTCAATATACTCTAATGTAATCTTGCACTTTTATTTAATGCCAGGCTATCACAGGGATTCATGCCACCAAATGGATTAGGAAATCTGGTCTAGAAGGATGTGTGTGTTGGAGGCCTGAACTAGGGGAAGATATGGGAGAGAAAGGCTGAAACTTCAGGAGACATTTCAAAGGGAAGAGTGATCAGGTAGTACCTGTGTAAATGAGTAACTATCCAACCTTGGAAGTAGAATAGTGGAGTAGATATGGAGGAGAGGAAGCAAGAGTGGTAGACTTGCAGGAAACAGTTTGGGAATGGTTATCTCTGAGAGGTGGATGTTTTGTGCTTCTCAAAAGATAACTGGAGGGCCCAGGAGGACCCTAAAGACTAATCAGGGTCTTAGTAAAGATTTACCAAGAAGCAGAAGTTCTTGAATACATGTTTACTAGATGCCCAGGATGTTAGCCTTGTCTTTTATGCTAAATATCTGTTTTCTTAAAAAAAAAATGGGAGGAAACTGTAGTGAGTTTGTAAGTACTTTAGAATAAGAAAAGAATGATAACCACTTTGACATCAGCTAATTGAGGAAAACTTGGGAATAAATGATTTCCTAAGGAAGATCCTCGGTGAAGAAAAGATGCCATTGCTACAGATCTTTTCAGAATCAAGATCTCATGACTGGAGCAAGCCACATGTACACATTACAGCAAATGGGAGCATGCCAAAGGCCAAGTGTATCACATGAACAAGGAGAAAAGAGGAAATAAATAGCTGTTTAAATACTGTAGATGTCGGTTACAATTGCATCGCTTAATCCTTCAGCTACATTAGCTGAAGCTAAGTAGCTATTAGCAGCATCATAAGAAAGTTAGTCACAGACCGGGCTGGAGAGTTAACCTGGAACAGTTCGTGAACAGCTTGGAACATAGTGTTCCGCAGAGCCAGTAGAGGACTTCACAGATTTTGAAATTCTATAGGGAGGACTAATCAATACCCGCATTTGACAACCTCTAAAGTGTGACGGTTGATTGTGTCAACTTGAGTAAGAGAAGCACAACTAAATTGGCTCGGCAGTTCCACACCCTACAGTGTGGATGGTCCACCCTACAGGCTCATTGCCTGGGTGGTATAAAGCAGAAATGAGGAAGGATTCATCTGCTCTTATTTCTTTGGAGGAGCACCAGTCTTAACCTTCACCTTGGACTTCTCCTCGCTGCCAGCACAGACTCTTCAGTCTTCCATCACAGACCCATTAGCTTCCTGACAGGAACTCACATGGGACACTGCAGTGAGCTCCAGACCTTGGGCTGAATCCTTTGGTCTCCAGTGTGCAGACGCCCTCTGCACGCTTCCTCATCCGACTCTGTGGCTGACCATCGTAAGCCAGTCTTGTAATTTCTTACACACTTGTATATCTTGTGTTATATCTGTTTCTCTAGTAAACTCTGACTGATACATTAAGTCTATTTTTGTTAACATAGATGGTAGAAAATATGACCTTGATAGCAAAAAGATATTCTGGAATGGGTCTATTTATAGATACTTGATTTTAATATAAAAAATGTTTTAATAAAATGCTCACACATTTCTAAGGGTTGCCTTCAGCAATTTATTTTGAAACCTGATCAGTTCTATTGCTTTAAAAAAACAATCATAACACAAAGCCACTGAATGTAACTGTTTAGGGGTAGATGAACTATCTGTTGTTACTCTTATTAAGTACAAAATTATTTTAGTCAGGAACAAGAAAAATGTGAGCATTTCAGAGTAATGTTAATAAAATGATTTCTAGTACTGAAAATTTTTCATATTTTTAAATAACTAATTAAATGGAAAAATACAGTTTGGAAAATATATCATGTTCTCTGTAAAAAATGCAATTAATGTTCTAAAAAAGACTTTCAACAAGCCCTAGTACAATTTGAAAATATTTTCTTTTATTTGACATTTGCATTTAAAAAGAGAACTCTGCACAAAAATGAGCCTTGAAAAAATGTACTTATTGAAATTATGCAGACTGCATTATTCGTTTGATTTTATATCTCCAATTAAAAGTGATTCATTTTCTAGACATAAGATTGACAGAATTTTTGTATACAATTACCAGGAAAAAAACTATGAAAATTTTCCTAAAATACAAATGCAATTTAAGGTAGCTACTTTCAAAGCAATTATTTTCTTTGCAGTTGAGACTGTATTCACCAGTCTACCCTCAGCAAAGGAAACTTCTGTTTATGATGCCTAGCAACTAAGATACCATGCTGTTTAATTAAGAAGACTTAGGCCCTCTAACAGCCTGCAGCACAGCCTACTCCTTTTTTGCTCTTGACTATGAGTCAATAATTTAGATGGAAATGTTAATTCGTATTTATGAAAATTATAAATAAACTGTTCTGATAATACAGCATGCATTTATAATGCTGGCTTCAATTTTGTAGCCTTATTTACTGGTAAAAATTTTACTTTGCATCTCCCTCAAAACAGGAAATTCAATCAAGTTACCACAGATCATTTACCAGTCGCATTTGAAAAGAAATGCACATATGTTGACCTTGAGTGGTGGGGGGAATGACGGTGTTAAACGGATGCCTACACTGGAGCTTAATCCTAAAATGGCACCTCTTGATCACCAGAACCTGTGAATCTGTTGCTATACATGGCAAAGAAGATTAAGATTGCAGATGGGATTAAAGTTGCTAATCAACTGATGACAAAATAAGAAGATTACTTTGGATTATCTAGGTGAATCCAGTGTAATCACAGGTGCCCTTATAACTGGAAGAGGAAGGAAGAAAGGAAGGTTAGGGTATAATACCCAAGAAGGGCCTAATTCTACTCACACTGATTTTGAAGATAATTCCATGGACCATTAGGCAAAAAGTCTTTTGTTCAGACTGGAAATTCACAAAGAATGGCAGAAGACAATAGAAAACTAGACAGTCATTAGTTCAACTTTAGTAAAATAAGTTTTTAGTATGTTCATTGTGCCATTTACAGGAAAGTTATGTCAATGGAAGTGAAAACACAATCTCTGTCTTCATAGAACACAGAATCCTTTCAAATACCATTTTTCCATAGGACCACAGGGCAATTAATATCCACCGCATGCTTTCCATATCTTAGGCAAAATTCACTGAAGTCATCCTTGAGCTGTTTCTCTCAGGTCCTATACCCAAGTCAACAGCAAATCCTATTAACTCTGTATCTTGAGTCCAATCATATTTTAAGAGACAATGTCTCATTGCCCAGGCCAGCCCTGAACTCTTAGTCTCAAGCAGTCCTTCTGCCTCGGCCTGCGAATAGCTCGGACTATGGCTATGCACCACCTTGCCCAGCTCCAATCACTTTTTCCACCCACTGGCACTTCCTGACCTCGTCTGCCATCATCTTTCCTACAGGTTATTGAATGGCTCTTCATTGGATCCTTGCTTCAGTCCTTTTCTTGCTGCAGTCTTTTCTCGCCTACTGCACCTACTGATCATTATAATGTGTGTCAGGTCAGGTGCGGTGGCACACGTCTGTAATCTCAGCTACACAGGAGGCTAAGGCAGGAGCATTGCAAGTTTGAGGCCAGCCTACACAACTTAATGAGATCTCATCTCAAAATAAAAAATAAAAGGGCTGGGAGTTCGGTTCAGAGGCTTAAGCGCCAGCTTGGCAGATGTGAGCTTGTGAGTTCGATTCCCGGTGCTGACGAAAAACATAAATAAATAAAAAATAAAAGGATGGGAATGTAGCTCAGCATAAGCCATGGGTTCAACCCCCAGTAAAGCGCAAACACACACAAATACACACATGCACGTTGAGTCAGGTTGTGTAAAGCTGCTCCTCAGCTCAAAAGCATCCAGTAGCGCACAATCTCATTCAGAGTAAAAGCCAAAGTCCTTATGCATGACCTCCTGGTATATTGTATAATTGTTCCCAACTACATTATTCTCATCTACTACTCCTTCCCTCTAAGAAAGTCGTGCATTTCCCACCTCTTGCTAAGAAGACAGAGTATTCTTCCCCCATCTCAGGATTGTGTGGTGCATGCTTGGGCCAATAGAATGTGAACTGAAGGAGCAGCAGAACAATGCCAAGGAGAAGATTTAGCCAGCATCGTGCAGTTCCTTCCAGCCCCTTGCTTTTTCCTCTACCATGAAAGTGGCGTATATCAAGTCAGAGCCGCTCCTTCAGCCTGTGTGGAATAAGAGGACTTGCAGCAGCTCATCCACAGCCACAATGCAGTGCTTGAGAAGAAACCAATGATGTATGAGACTGAGATTTCAGGGCCGTTTGTTACTGCAACAAAGCTGACTAACATATCCAGATCACCTTTCAGACTACCTTCATTTCTAGTCTTTGTGTCACTTATCTGCTCCAGCCATTATGACCTGCCTGGCACATGTCTAGCCTTGACCCTTTGTACTGACAGTTCTCACTGTCTAGAAACACTCTGCCTTCTCCAGATGTTCGCATTTCTGGCTTCTCCATTCTCTGAGGTCTTTGTCCTAATGACATTTACAATACTTCTGTCATTCAGTATAAGATCACAGCCTACATTTCTTCTCCTCTTCCTACTTTATTCCCTTTTTTAGCATCTAAATATCTAAATACTAATTGTTTTGCTCCTCTGTCTGTTCATTGTCTGCACATCCCCCATGTCAGCTTTATCAGGATAAGCACTATTTTTTCCTATTTTGTTCACTGCTGTAGCCCCAACACCAGGATAGTCTCTGGTGCATTCTGGTCAATCAATATACATGGAATGAAGAGGAGTGGTTGTGTGTGTGTGTGTGTGTGTGTGTGTGTGTGTGTGTGTGTGTGTAGGGTGAGGGTGGATGGTATTTAGAGTGTTTTTGTGTCTTTTAAGCCAAATGTCACTAGAATAGAAAATGGAGAGGGAATTGTGCAAAGAAAGGATTAGGGCTAATATTTGAAATTATGCTGAGAATGGAAAGTGGGATGGAAGACACTTAGTCTGAAAAGCTGAGAGAGCCACTCATTGCTGAATATTTTGAAAGCAGAAATGTCTAAATGGTCAGAGCCATGCAATGCTGATTCAGTCATAAATCGTGCCTGTCTAGGTCACAATTTTAAATAGTTTCAACCATAATGAAACAGAGCAGGGTGCCCTGAATTTGAAGGACAGGCAGGTGCAGAGGTTAAAAGTGTGGCCCAAAGGCTCTCTGTGTCCCCTCAGTAAAGCCACCTGACCTCTCAGGGCCTCTGTTTTCTCATCATAATGTGGCATAATGATAATCATGAATAAAACTGCAGTTAAGATTAAGCTAAGAGTACGTGCAAAGTGCCTTTAGAGCTGTGGCTGGCTCATGGAGAGCTCTCTGCACCTGTGAGCCATCACCCTCACCGTTTGCAAACATGCACGGAAAAAAATCTGAAGAGAAAAGTATTTCTAGGCAAGCACACAGACACTCAGACTTTGGTCAAACTTTTACAATCAAGGGACTAGGTAGAAATTTAAACTTCTGGTATTTTGAGTGTGGACTAGGACATAACAATGTGATTTACTGAAATGAAGCAAGCCAAACTAAATGACTTAGTCTTGTGAAGTTTTTATTACTCTTTTTAAGTCTTTACAATCATCTTGTGAAGGTAGATTGTTATTATTATTCCCATTAAACAGATGAATAAACTGAGGCTGAGAAGATAGTAATTGGTCGAGGGTCATCGAGCAAGCAAAAGGCAGGACCAGTTTTTAAGCCCCTTGCTGGTGAGATTCCTGAAATCACCCTCCTAACCATGAAACAGCATGGGGCAGAGGCGGCCATCCTGGGGAACAGGAGGACATGTTGCCATGGTGACAACCTTGGCTAGTGCTCCAACCTGTCAAAAATGACAGTTCCATAGAATACTTCCAGAGGCATCCTTTGACAGCACAAACAAGGCCTTAGTGCTTACATGCACACATGCTAAGACGAAAGCCTGGCTTAAACTATGTAAATTTAGAAATTGTGTACATGTGTGCACTTCATAGCTAGGGCACTTTGGGGGAGCCCAGCGCAAGGCAGCACAGAGTGACCAGCTGAGACGGAAACTAGAGTGAGAGGCAGGAGCCCAGTGCCCTCTCCTATGCTCCCAAGGCGAGGCCTGTGCAGAAGTCTTGGCTGGCCATCATCTTGTGCTCTGGCTGAGTGGATCTGCTGGAACCAGGTCTTATCAGTAATGCTGCTGTGCTGAATCTTTGGTCCCAGAATACCTGTCCTATTGAAAATGCAGGTTGATTTGGTTCAGAAAAAACCTAAAAAATACATTGTTACATTCACCACATGATAATGCTGAATAGCTGAAATTGTGAACCAGAATTTACCGATGATGTTATCTGTTTCTATAGGTTAAGTCAGAAGCATGGCTCCAAAATCCCCACAGAGCGGCCAGAAGAAGTCAACACCTGGCAAAAAGAAACAAAAACCAGCATTGCCTGGTAGGATTATCTTTCATTTAATGGGTTATACCTGCAGTCTAAATGATTATTGTTTTATGTATCAAATAAAATGTAATATGTTTGCTGTCATAAAGCCAAACACATGCAGAATTAAGTACTGGGGGATTTATTTTTACTTCTGATTCATTTCATTATAATATCAATTAACGCCATATAACAAATGTCATTGCAAATATCTCACTGATAACTCTCTTAGAAAGACAGTTATTTGCATAAATTATTCATAGGCTAGTTTAAATTTTCATTGTGTATTTATTTGCATTTGTGTTTTATATTTTGAAGTCTGATAAAAGAACATAATAAGCTGAGATATATTTGATTACAAATCAAAATTTGATATTATTTTATTTTATTTTATTTTAGCTAATGAAGAAGAGGAACCAGTAAATATGGAAAGCCTGGGTAAGTACAAATATAATTTAGAATTTGTGTCCTCAATTTTATAACATGTTAATATGTGATAAGCAGGCAGGTATATTACAAACTGAAGTGATCAAAATGTAGAAGAGCCCAAATTCTATCATGTGATTTAAATAAAAAATTAAAGATTTTATAAAGGACAAAAAAGATAATTTCAAAATAAGTAATAGAGTTAGACTAAGCAGTGCCTTTAAAATCTATTATGTGGTTATTCCAAGATCTTTTGTAACTGTAAAGTTGTAAATCTGAAAATTATTACTTTTACCAGAATAGTATTTTCCAAACTCTGTTTCATTGGCAATGTTTATCTGTACTTCATGGTCATATTCCACTATTGCAAAGAAATGGGCTGAGTTTCCAAGCAAATAAACTACAATTTAAACAACTGAGCTAATGTTCTTTCTTTTAAAGGCTAAATACTTTTTATTATAGCAGAAGTAGGGAAGTAAAGGGGAAAACTTTTTCTCAGAGTTGGCTTGGATGAAGATTTTGGCTTTTAATCACATAGGATGGGTAGCTATCTCTCAGATTTTTATGCAAGTGTCTCTTTATGATTGAGATCTAGACTCCACTCCCCCTCACGAGGCTTTTCTCTTTCATAGCACTTAGAATCCTGAAGTTAAAGATGTATGTTAATAAGCTTTCTGCCACTGTAATAAGTACCTGCAGTAATTCACTTATAAAGATAAACATTTGTTTGGGCTTATCGTTTTAGAGGTTTCAGTCTATGGTGAGTTAGGCATGTTTCTGAGGGCACTGTGGCAGTACATCATGACAGGAATGTGTGGCAGAGCAAAACTGCCCACCTCACGGCCAGGAATCGAAAGAGGGAAAGAGGAAGTGACCCAGATCCCACAATGCCCTGCAAGGATGTACCCCTCCGTGGCCTAAAGACCCCTCCTAGCCCCACCGCTTAGAGTTGCTACCACCTCCCAATAGTGCTGAGCCAGGGACCAAGTCTGTAACACACAGGACTTGGAGACTCCAGATCCAAAATATAACAAGTCGATTCTCATCGTTCATGGACGTTCCATCAGGTTGCTTTGAATACTGAATTACCCAATACAGCACCAAGCTATTATTCTTAGGAGAAATAGGGGGTCAGATTTCTTCAAGCCTCTGTTCTCAAATTTATCAACTGGTAATACATAATCTCTAAAGAGGTATTTAGTATACGTTATTGATTCACTTAGTATATGTTTGGTATATGTTATTGATAGTGTTTAGTATATGGTACTGATTCATTAACACCAGCCTTATGATTATGACTCATGACTGAATGAAGTTTATCTAGGACTCCAGTTTTCTCCATAAATCACATCACAGACCTTGGACTTAGGCACACCAGAAAGCACTTCAGCACTGTGCTCTGAGACCGTTTTAAACAGAAAGCTCATCAATAAAAAGCACAAAAATGTGACACCACCTAGACTCCTGGAAAGGACATAGACATCTTTGCAGGGATATTATTCTGTTTTCTGCAAGTAGTTAATTGCACAGTCTTGGAATTAGCCTTGCTTCAAATCATCATTCCCCACTGATGACTGTTTAACCCCAAACATCATCACCTCGCTGAACCTTTGCTCCCGCTTCTGAAAAACGATGTTTGTAGAAAATAAATTAAGTAATACATCCACATTTCCTCACATGGAGCTGTCACAAAATATGGTCGGGTTGATTCTTAGTACTCTAAATAATACTACAACTACAGAGAAATAGATTGATGAATAAAAATAAACTCCAAAAATAAAACTCACATATATATGGTCAATTGATTTTAAACAAGGTATAAAAAATGCCCAGATTAAATATGTAAAACATAGAGGCATAATTTAAATTAACTCCTTCAGTCTGCAGGACCCATGTGTGTAGTTTATGGTTAGAGCTGCACAGCCCTGTATCTTGGGCACACAGTGAATTTGAGGCATGGATTGAGCGGAGGGAGCGAGTTTGAGCCATGACTTGTGCTTGAGTCTGTCTTCCACGCCTGCTCCAGCGAGATGCTAGGAGAATGACAGCCCTCCACAGTCCCCTCTGTTCCCTTCATGACTGTGTTCAGAGAAAGAACAAGACCCTCTTCTGGCTCTGCTGTGTCCACTCACTAGACAGAAAGGAAAGCATCTGAGCTAGACTACAGAGACTGTGGTTTGGATCCCAGCTACTTCCCTTTCAAGTCCTAGTGACTGATCTTGGAATTGTTACTTGGCTTTTGTGAGCTTGGGTTTCCTTGGCTAACAGGTGGAGGAGACTGTTATCTTAACCAGGTGAGACTATTGTTATGAAGATTAAATGAGTTAATAATATAAAGTGCTTGGAACCACACTGGCACACCACAGTTGCTCCACAGGAGGTACTGTCAATAACGTGGTGCTTAACACTGTTGGGCCTGAGGTGGTGCTAGCCTGGCCCCTTGCCCAGTAGAAATTGTCCCTGTGGCAGGCAGTTTGACCTGGGTCACCTTCAGGGAGCCCCCAAAGACCTTGTCATTGGCTGCAACACACTTCGTACTGTCTTTGGAGCACCCAGCCTCCCACTCTGCTCGAGGCTCAACGAAACTTATCTCGCTGTTGATCACCATAGCAGCGTTGCTGCAGCCTCAGATGCTGGTCTCAGTATGCGCCTTGAAGCCCACACGACAGCAGTTCTTGTCTTCATTTTCCCCCAGCCTCTGGAGTTGGTCAGAAGCCTCGACCTTCCTCCCTTTAGTTTGGCTGCTATGCTGACGGGCGTGGAGGCACTAGCTGTGAAAGTCTATGGCTGCCTGTCACCTACAGTGGCACTGACTGCTGACCCCAGCTACAGACAGCCCTTAGGCTTACTAACTTCTAGGCAAACGAATGTTAGAATCTATATTAAAGTTGTGCTGAACTGGTCCTATTAGGGCAAAGGGATCATTTTTGTAAGAAGTGGAATTTGAAGCTGTTAGAATTTGAAGCACGTGTTTAAGGGGGAGACTGTTAGCATAAAACAGTCTCTTTTTTTGGTCATTGTTTTCCCAGTTTCTTGGACAGTAGACAGTTTTCTGGTTTTCCTACACACCTGCCAAGTTTATTTAGTGCTGCCTCCTTTTTAATCCTAGTAGAGTGGGAGTCTCATAGCTCCACCTAGTGGCTTTCTAAGGCAAACCTACAGGACTTTTTTTATGCATGCAACACTGTAGAAACACTATGTATATTTATAAACAGAAGCAGACAGAAGGACCGAGACAGAGACAGAGAGAGAGAAGCAGGCCAGAAGGGACGCTGGGGTGTGTTAGGAAAGCAGTAAAGGCTTTGGGCCAATAATTTCACTTTTAATTCTTATTCTAAGAAAATAATTTTAAATATGATAAAAAAATTTTAAACTACGGTGTATTTGTAGAATTATTTGAAGTAATTAGAAACAAATAAGAAAAAATGATTACTAATATAAGCATAGTTTTAAATCATATGACAGAATTGTCAATTTAAAATGTTTTAAAAGATCCTTTAACCACATAATAAAATATTTGTGATGCAATAGTAAGTACTAAAACCAGCATTTAGAGGACAGCTAATCTGCCTTCCGGGGGACTGTGCGACTGACGTGGACTCCCAGAAGAGAACAAGAATGGGCCCCTCGGGGACCCACCTCGCTGACCCTGAGCAGCACCAGCGCGGGCTTAGAATCAAGGACAACTTTCCCCCCCACCCCCAAGCAGCCTGCTGGTTCGGAGGTCTGGCTAAATTGATAGTAACTAAGGAACATTAAGCAACTAAATGCTAGTATTGTTTCATTAATTTTGCAGGCCTCGGGTCAGCAACCTGAGCATCTCTTTGAAAGATGACAGTAGGCAATGTAGCAAATATGGGGGATTCTCTTCTGTCTTGTCTTCGAGGCCCAATATGGTTCTCATTGTTTCGCTTTACTGTGATCATTATTATTTTTTTTGCTTTATTTTATATTCTGTTATTATTGGTTTTATTCTGTTTTGTTTTTGGTTCATTTCTACTATACCTGTTGGAATGGTCAGCTATTCTGAAGATAACAAGATATACTATAGTAGTTATTGTTTTCATAGTATCTTTCTTCGAAGTTCTGTAACAGTTCTGCTGCTTTGTTTTGATTGACTTTGTTCTGTTATGTTCTGTTTGATTTTACTATCTTTAAAATAAAAAAAAAGAAAAGAAAAATAAAACCAGCATTTAGAATTTCATATAAGAGACATATCAAGTAACTGAAATAAAATAAAGCAAAATACTAATAGAAGTTCTTTCTTGATGGGTAGTATTATGGGCCATTGTTATTTTGTTCCTTTTAAACTTTGTTCAGTATCTTTATGATGGTTTTATTTACTTTAAACACAAGAACAATAATTT
This sequence comes from Dasyprocta punctata, assembly GCA_004363535.1. Taxonomy (NCBI): domain Eukaryota; kingdom Metazoa; phylum Chordata; class Mammalia; order Rodentia; family Dasyproctidae; genus Dasyprocta; species Dasyprocta punctata. Next base: position 109,410 of record RJWM01001782.1, read on the forward strand.
TATTTTATTTATTTATTTTTTTGCAGCACCGGGGATTGAACTCACAACCTCACACCTGCCAGGGCAGGCACTTAAGCCACTGAGCCAAACTCTCAGCCCTGATTTTTTGAGGCAGTGTCACACTATGTAGCTCAGGCTGGCTTTGTGCTCGCGTTGTAGCCCAAGGCAGCCTCGAACTCACAACGCTCCTCCTATCTCAGCCTCTCAAGTGCTGGGATTAAAGGCGTACACCCCGCTGAGAACAATAATTTTAAAGTCTAAAAGTTTTTGACTAAGAGAATTATTGAAAGCCTGTTTCCTGTTGCTGATATTTTCAGTGGTTATATTTAATGTCCAAATTTCACTTTGTCTCTCCTAGGTCATCCAGAAATTTATCCTTTAGTATTGACTACCAAGACTCAGGAAATATTCAACTGCCGAATAGATGAGGATGTCACAGATGAAATACCATATAAACTCATCAAAAAGGAAGACATTTTTGAGGACTTACACAATAGAGCTGCAGTCTCTGATTTCTACCCAGTCAAAAAAATCGTTCAGGTAAGTACGTGTTACTGTCTTTGTTTTCAGTCGTATCTCGAGAAGCTCCTGGTCATAATAACACAAGCTGGAGGTGTTGCTAAGTTCACATTTGACATCCCACTTACTTTGAGCACACCCTCGCCTGTCCACATCTCCCCTTTGTATAATCCTCTGTGAAAGAGCTAAGATGCCGTGGTAACCGGCTATGTTATTCTGCATACAGAAGAACTCATACTTTTCTTTTCTTGTACCCCTTCAATTGTTTTGTTCAGAATTTTGGCCTCGCATGCCTCCAAACATGCTACAGAACACACCGCCAATGTTATTCCTTGCCTGCTAGAATAAAACTTCATGGTAAATTTCCTTGGATTTATTGTATTTTAAAGAGCTTTTTAATCTGATAGTTTTGCAATTTGGGGTTGTCAGTTACATTATAGCACTATGGTTATCTTTTGTGATTGGTTGATTTGAGAAATATCAATTTTGTGTCAGCATCTAAATAAACCAAATGGCTGTTGAAAGTGCCCTTTGTCTTTTGATTGTATCCCCCACAGGAATATCCTGGAAATGAGCTTCTACTTGTTTATGACAAAGACTTCAAATATGGGCTGAACTTTTATATTATTGGAACGGAAGAGGGCAAGGAAAATTATTTAAATGTAAGCAAATACCAAGCCTGAGATTTATTGATTGTTGGAGGGAAGCTGTGAGCTCTGAGCAATCCATATATGGTATCATTATTCCTGTTCAGCTGTTTCTCAGGGACTAGATGGGACTGGGACACCTAGAATAGGTAACCAGTAGATGGGAAGTAAAAGGAATCAAACATCTCAGGGTGCAGACGCTCCCCTTAATTCCCTTCATTGCCCAGTGAGAGCTGAAACGGTGAGTCTGGAGCACCCCTGCGCTCCTAAGGGCAAACCCCTGGCCCACATCCTTTTCAGGGCATTCCTGTTTCTATGTATGTGAGTAAGTTACTGAAGCGCTTCTCTTTAAAATTGTAGCACCGATAGTACTAATTTCCAGGACAATTGTGAGGATCAAATGGGTTAAGACAAATAAAGTCCTTCTTTTAGTGTGGGCAAGAAAGGTAACAAATTTATGAAATTCATGCAACAGTCCTGCAGTCATCTGGTCAAATTGAAGAGATTGGTTTGGAAGGTTTGGTTGTATTGTTTGAGGAAATCAGAAAAGTTTGTGTAATTGTTCAATAAGCAAGGAAAAGTAAAGGAAAACCATTGAATTTTAAAATATTGAATAATTTCTAGTTAAAATCACTCTTTCATTTTGCCTTAAATTTTTTTTGTCATTGTTTTTCTCTATTTTTGGTGTTTTATTATTGTGAAATATTTTAAAGCTATAAAAAGTACAGTGAGTAGTATAAAGCTATATTATCATTACTTAAAATGAATATTTACTTCAAAACTTTTTTTAAAAGGAAACATTTTAACTTATTCTGAAGTTATTACGTTAACTTCTTGTCCATGATTTTATGCTTTTACCATCTATATAAACTTGCTTTTATTGACTTAAAATTTACATATGAATTATATCATTTTACGTAAATTATTCTACAGCTTTAAGAACTTTTATTATATGTTAGCAATATGTAATGAATACATTCATCTTGTAATAAATATACATATCACATCTTGATCTCTTATTTAACAATTTTTGTTTTTCACTGAACTATAAAATTCTAGGATCTAAAAACACTAACACACTTAGATGTTACATGTATGTAGACTGACTTTGTTCATTATAATTGCTTTGTGGGATTTTATTTTATGATTATAGCACACTGTCACTCATTAATTTCTCTAGTATTATTCATTTGGTGGTCCATTTTTTTCATTATTATAAATAAAACAAAAGTGAATATCTTAGTTTTAAGATTCGCTCCCAGGATTTATAGAATATCATCTTTTTTATGCTTATATTTGACTTATCAAAGAACCTTTCATTAAATCAGAGAAAATCAGTTTTCTATTTTAACATCAAATTAAGGTTTTGTGTTCATAGACAGGTGCAGTGAATGTTTTTTTCTTGTGATGGATGTATCATTTCCTTATTTCCTCTCCCATCATTTTCTCCTTTCTTCTTTCTATATATTTGATTGTCATGATATTCCCTTTTCATTTTTGCGTGGTTTAGTTCTCACAATTCAAAGGCAGTCACTGATAAAGCAGACAAATAAGAAGTGCTAACAAACTTAGATAAAAGTGAAGTTTATATATACAAAATATATGTATGTGCCTATAAACTTAAATTTGGTCGTGTATTTTCGAATGCTATTTATTTCACTTTAGGCCCCAGAAGTACCAGAAGAACAAGAAGAATATAAAGAATTTATTCCTGAAGAAATGTATACATACATACCACCTGCCTCTAAACCTTGGGTTTCTTTGGGCAGTGAAAAAGAAATTGAGGAAGAATCAGTTAAGAAATCTACAAAGCAGGTCAGAAGCTTAAATATGATCACCAGTCATTAACTCCTTGTATCTGTACAGCATTTACTCCCAAGGAATTGATATAATTTGCTATATGTATTATGGAGATGCATTCCTTTTTGCTTTTGTTTTCATGGAATAGTTCTTAAGCAGGCATTGTGACTTGACTCTGTCCCCCAAAACAGATATGTCAAAGCCCTAATTCCATACCTCAGAATGTGACCCTATTTGGAAAGAATCTTCACAGATACAATTAAGATGCAGTTACATGTGAGCAGGGTAGGCTTCTAATCCAAATTGATCAGTATGCTCATAAGAAGAAGGCCGTGGGGGTCATAGAGTGACAAGAGGGCCAGCAGGTAAAGAAGGAAGCAGAGATGGGAGGGGTATATCTTCAACTCCAGGAACTCTACAGATTGCTGCCCAGCACCAGAAGTGGGGGGCAAAGTGAGAACAGGTTTTTTTTTCCCCTCAGCCTTCTGAAGAAACAAATCCTCCAACACCTTAACTTCAGCCTATCAACCTCCACAACTGTAAGAAAGAAAACACTGTGTTTTAAGCCACTCGGTTTGTGATACTTGGTTATGGCAGCCCTGAGAAATGAATACAATGGCATTTCCTCCCAGAGAAACTCTTGAGTGGAGGATTTGTGTGTGAATGATTTATTATGATAGGGTCCCATCGGATAACATGAAGAGGAGAAGGACGGGAACATGGAAGCAATCACAGGCCGAAGTCCTACAGAGGGCTTTGGGCTGAACATGTAGAGGAACTCCGGAGTGTAAGTTATACTGTAAAGTTGTCCCAAGAAGCAGCAAAGAAGATAGGCTTCCATCTGGCTCCTGCAGTCCACCATTGCCACTATGTGAACTGCAATCACTTCTTGTTCTTTGTACCTGCAGGCAAAATGGGCTCACTAGAGCAGTTACCAAAGAGGACGCAGTGCAGTCCATGGGGATACAAAGCAATGGAGCTGAAGGAGAACACAAAGCGTATAGAGGGGTCTGAGACTTTCTGGACAGAGTCCCAGTACTGTCCACCACACGTTTGTTTTTCTCCGGAGATTTCATGTGTTACCTTCCCGCTGACATGTGTTGCAGGTTACATACATGATTTCTCGAAAACGAAGTGATTTTGGTGCACCAATTACATTCAGCGACCAGAATGCCTCCAGTGTAAAAGATGCCTACATTGAGTGCACAGCCTACCCAGATAAAAATTTCACCCTTAAACAACTTGAGAAGAATGTTGGCATGCAAGCAATCCCTCAAGTCCAGGATACAAGTACTCAGACAAAATGGTTGGTATGGAATGGGTTTATTTATCTGTAATACCTTCAAAAATCTTAAGAAAATTAGATACAACTATATGAAGACCAGAAGAAGTAGAAAAATGAGTGACGGTAATAAATGCGGTGCTTGTCATCTCTCATCTGGAATATTTCTATTCCTTCTAACTGTTCTATTCTAACATCTAAGTAATGATCTTTACAATACAAATTAGATAGTCTTCATTGGCTAGATTTCTTATTTAACTCATCATTGCTACACAAATACACCCATCCAAAGCTGTTGGGGTGGTATCGAAGGTGGCCTCTTTCCTCCATGATGAGGTGGGCAGAGAAGTGGCAGTACACACAAAACTTGTGTCATTAACACAAAATGGCATGGCTCTGCCACCTATTCTCTGACCTCTCTGCTTCTCTTTGCAGTGAGGCAGCTGTCCAAACTCTCGGGTTCCACTTCCTCTTCCACCATTCTGTCTCAAGCCAAATCCGAGCAGTCTTAACAGGGTCTCTGGCTGCCCAGTCCAGTGACTCATACTCAGGCCTTCTCTTACTTCACTCCCTGGCAGTGTTTAACATAATTGACTATTTTCCTTTCTTGAAACACTTTTTTCCACTTGACTTAGAGAGAAGTCTGATTATTCCACTCCTAACTCACCAACAGTTCCTTCTTAATCTCTTTTATTAGACCTTCTTCTTCGAGGTTTCTAAATATTGAAAGATCCCCATGGGTATCACCTTCCTATCTTTTGTCTAACCAGACTTAATTCCGGGGTGACTTTCTCCAGTCCTGTGGTGTTTCCTATCATTTGTTTGCTGATGACTCTCAAATCTATGCTTAGCCTCCATCTGTCCCCTAGACTCTGTATTTGTTTATTCATCTATTTGAATGTTGACAAGTGTCTCAAATTTCAATGCCCAATAACAAACTTTGTTTTCTGCCTGCAAACCTGAAACTTCCTGAATCTTCCTCATCTCACTGAATAACAGTGATAATTTCCTAATTACTGAGAACAAAGACTGTGGATTTCATTGGGTATATCTTCACAGTACTTCCACTGCTATCACCCTGGACCAAGGTATCACCATCTCTTGTTTGAGTTATTATTATTCTTCTTCACTGTCTTCTGCTATCCATCCTTCCTCACCTACATTCTATTCTCTGTAAGACAGCCACAGCAATCCTACTAAGATATAAGTCAGGTTGTATCACCGATCAAAGTCCTCCAATGGTTTCCCATCCTGCAGGAACCTACCAGGCTTCTGGATCACCTTTCCCCTTTCCCCTCATTTCTCACATCTCCTCTTTCTCATCCAACTGAGCCACGCTGGCTTCCTTGTTCCTTGAATTCTTCAAACATGTCCATGCCTTGTATGTTTTTACTTACATTTCCTTTACACAGCACGCTCTTTCCCCAGATAGCTTTATGGCTCTTTCCCTCCTTCATTCAGATCTCTGCCCAAATGAGGCATCCCCTGACATGCCTCGATAAAAGCAGCAACTCCTGTCACTGTCTCTCCCCTTCATCTGTTTTTCATCATGGTTCTATCATTGCTTAATATTGTACTTCGTGCTGTCTCTCTTCTCCCCCACAATCCTTCCAGTTTAAGCTCCACAGGACAGGAACTTCGTATTTTTGTAATTGCTAGATCTCTAACTCTTGGCATGGTTCCTGGCAGGTGCATGTTAAATAGAGGAGGGTGGAGAGGAATGAAGCAAGGGAAGGGACGAAGCTAAGGAAGCATGCATGTCATAATGGTGCATTTAAGTTCAGAGTCATGAAATACACAGGGAGAGAGTAGAAAAGAATCAAGAGACAAAAACATAGATTACAATACAGGGCAGGGGTACTCCTTTCAAACCTATGTAAACCAATTCAGAAACCATGAACGTGCAATGTTAAAGTCAGGGCATATATACATGGACAGCAATGGATCAGAAGCAAGGAAAACAGATGAGCTGACAGGATAGAACCAGAGGAAGTGAGGAGGGTTGGGGAACAAGGAATCAGAGATCCCTAAACACCAAGAAGTGAGAGAAAGACAGAAAGGAGAGAGGTAATCCAAATGTCCCAAAGAACCTTGGCATTTGAGAATAATTTCTAAACAAAGCCAGCCTGAGACTTCTATGTTTCTACAGCCCGGTGGACTCAGTAGGTAGACTCAGAAAGGACATTAAACCTGGGACAACAGGGAGCCAGATCACAGGACTTTGGATATGTTCAACAAGGCTCTCAGTGAATGTGGATTGAGAATCATGGTGACAGCTACAGAAGGAATAAGCAGGTGGTAAGAAAAGGCAGATCGTGACTCACAAATTAGAAAATAAAGCAAAAGGAATTCAAACAATTGAAATTTAGGTGACTGGGGAAATCTTGGTACCTCTTCCTAAGCTCAGGAGATTAGCAGGGGAGGCTGCTGGAAGGCAGAGAATGTTGGATACGTGGTTGTGAGGGAAGAAATCATGACAGCTCATGACGGGTTCACAGAGCGATAACAGTGAGAGCAAATGCTTCCTGCTCCTGCCGCACACCAGGAGATCTTCTGAGCGCTTGTGCAGCCGCTCAGTCCCCACAACTGCCCTGTGAAGGGATCATTATCATTATCCCCACTTTACAAATAAAGAAACTGAGGCAGAAATTTAAAAGTAAAAGCTCAATGATTAGAATGTAATTTAAATTGAAGCAATAATAGTTTTTCTAAGCAACAACAAAACAAATCACGTTTTAAAAATAAATAAGGGCAGCTGTTCATTATGTTGTTACTTTGATAGACTGAGTTAGGCATTGTATAATATCTTATTGCAACCTGGAGGGCAGATGTTAAAAGGTAAAAATAGGATTTGAACCCAAGTCTCTCTGGTTCCAATACTCATTCTTTCTGGTATTACCCCCACTTTACCTTCTGCCATGGGTATCAATCCAGGACAGGAAAAAAACTGTTTGACTGAGTATAATCAAAAGTCAGCATATTGGCCACTCACAGACACATTCTACTGATGTTTGTTCAACAAACACAGATTAAATACTTAGTATTTTACGGAGCACTTCAAATGTGCTAAGCACTCTTTAAAGCTGTGCGTGTATTAATACATTCTGTCCTTCCAAAGGCCCCATGAGCTAGGTGTTTGAAGAATTTCATTTAGAGATAAGAAAACAGGCCCAGAGAGGTTATATAATTAGCTCAGGGTCACGTGACTAATAAGTGCCAGAACCAGGCTTCCAAGCCATAGAGTCCACACTGATGACCGCTGTACCGTCTGCCAATTCCCAGCCACACATCCTAGGGTCAAACTCTCCCTCAATCTCCTGAGCGAGATGACCGTCAAGCCCGAAGGCACAATGCCCTGTGACACGTTCACGGTGAGGGGAGGCCTGGGGGCAGACTGGACAGAAGAGATTCCTTTCGGAGACGATGTTAACATCCCAGCCTGATGTCGCATAGCTAGAGCAGCGTTTCTCACCTCAACACAACCAGCACTGGCGACTGAGTAATTCTGTCAGGGGAGAGCTTTCTGGTGTTTCGTGGGGTGTTTAACAGCACCTCTGGACCCTGCCCACCAGGCACCAGTAGCACCTCCCGGTTGTGACAACCAAAGCTGTTTTCAGACGTTTTGGGAAGAGCAGAGTGTGTTGTGCTGGTTAAGAAATATTGACCCACTGAAATAGAGGAGACAATAACATAAATGTGGCAAATGTTAATAGTTGATGAGTCTGAGTGAAGGGATTGTGGGAGTTCCTTATACCCGCTTACAACTTTCCTCTAAGTTTAAATGATTTCTACATAAAGATAATTTTTACAAAAGAAGACTTTTTAAATTATGTCAGGGAGAAATACATGTAGGCTTTGAATGATGGTCACTATCAATTGCCTAGGATAAAGGAAAAATCCAAGCATAAACTTTAAATATAAAGTATTAGATCAATGTCACTGAATACCACTGTCACTGAAATGAACTGTTGACCTATAATGACCTCTATTTGCTTTTCTTTTGTCTATTTTTTAATGTATTAGGACATATCCCAAAAATGCTAGTACACAATATTATGCAAGAGAATTCTCAGAAGAGGAAAAAGAAAAAGTTGGACAATCAAAATCTTTGACTGATTTTCTTAACAATGTATCCACAAGGTAAAAAAAAAAAAATTATATATTAAATTTTAAAAGTGCAACATAAAATGTACATGTTTACTTAAAATACAAAGTCTTAATAAGCAATTCTATTTAAGGGATCTAGATAGAAAGTATCAAGACAATCATCAGCTATGCATAAGCATATCACACATTCTACAGATTCTTCATATTGTTTAGAAATATTCTACTGCACTGTTGCTAAGAAATATCCTAGACCTTCTATGGCAGGGCCACACCAAACACAAGGTGATTGAGTGAATGCATGAGGATGTTTCCCTAATTGCAAATGAACAATTACAGGTTGAGCATACCATATCCAAATTGTTTAGGACCAGAAGATTTCAGATTTTGCTATGTGAGGGCTTGGAATATTTGCATATGCATAAGATACCCTTGGGATGAGTTCCAAGTCTAAACACATTTGTTTCATGTATACCATATGCATTTAGCCTGAAGATAGTTTTATACAATATTTTAAATAATTTTATGCATGAAACAAAGCTCCATGGTGTGAAATGTTTTACTTATGGTGTCGTGTCAATGTCAGACAGGTGCAAATTTGCGGATTAAGGATGTTCAGCCTGTATTTGTATTTAATGTGGTTTCTTTTATTTAAGGCCTTCTCTCCACTCCCTGCTTTACTTCTGAGCTTCACTGACTTTCACAGGATAATGAGAATGAGCAAGCTAAGATGATAAGGATGACTATTATTATGATGATAAAAATATCTGCAAAAATATCTTCATAAATGAGAACCTGAATTCAATTCAGATGTGCTTTTTGAACACATCACTATTATCGCTCATTTTTGGGTTGATTGCAGTTCTTACTGGGTCCAAAAGAGAAATGTCTTCAAAACAACCCTATATTGCCTAGGACCCTTGTCAGAGACCTGGGGCTTCTAAGCATAACAAAGAGCTTGACAAGGTTTTATCAAGCTAATACCAACATTCAGAGAAGTTTAAACAATGATGAAATATTCTGCCAGGTGTACTGAAGAGATTGGTTTCCATTTATTTGAAAATAAAAGTGCAGTGATCACACCCATAAATTGAGTAAATAAGCTTTTTTCTTTTTATTTTTAAGAAAAAAATTTTTTTAAATTCTTTCTGACTGAATTAAATGTCCTGAAAATTGCAGCAATTTTCAAAAGTTGTTACTTATGCCTAGAGAAGATCTGTTTCAAAAATTCACTGAATGATTCAGAGAGTGTGTTAACTATTAGCCACTCAGGCACAGGAAGCATGCTGCATTGAGAAAGAAGCAAGAAAACTTTAAATTTCTTTTCCTGTGTCACAGCAGTCACAGAAGAGTGGTCAAGTTCCCCAATACGTGGCAAACATTTTAACTTCAAGTATTATAATTATTCTTAGAAGGACACTCTCTTTTTCCCCCTCTAATCAAATGACAAGTCAAGTTAAACAAAAATAGTTCTTAAATTAATCAGTTTATTGCAATGCACACAAAAGCAGAATAAGTAAAAATAAGTGAAAGAAATATAGGCAAAAATAGGTTTAAAAAAATTACCCAGGGCAGAGTGCTAGTAACAAACCAAACACCATGAACCCAGAGAAGAGATTGTCAGAGTTGTCATGGAGACCAGCAGTCCTTCAGTCCCTTCATGATGACACTTACGGGATGTGGGTGCTATCAGGTTGTCAGCAATGAAACGAAGGACTTAGGTAGAGCTTCCAGGAGCTCACGCCACACCAGAGCGAATGAATGCTCAGACTGAAGTCCAGCAGGCGATGTCTCCAATGGCAGTCTGCATGCAATGGTATTTGGAGTATTTGTAGATTCAGAAGGTGTGTTAGTCAGTTTCCAGATGTCAACCATTGAGGGACGAGCCCTGAATGCCAACCATCATATAGGCATATCGGTGTGTCAGTGTGGCTATTGGTCAGTGTGGCTATTAGTCAGCCACTTGGCTCATGTTACTGCTTATGTTACCCAGCAAGACCTCAAAATGGATTTAGTCTTATCAAAGCATAGTTACATTGATTATAATGAAAATACCAATTTATTTAGGTTCACAAGAATCGCATGACAAAATCACGACACCCCGTATCAAAACTAAGTAATCATTTAAAGTTTTCCTAATAAGAACTTAAAAAGGAGAGAGCTATTTGCGTATGATCAATTTCTAGGAAAGATTAGCCTTGAAGTTAAAAAAAAAGGTACAATATAAATGGTCAATTCTCAATTACGTACATTGTGTATTATCATTAGGTTTGGGCTTTTGCTCAAGTGTCATGTTTATTTAAAAAAAAAAACAAAGCAAATAGTGACTGCTTTTTTATTCCCTTCCTCAATTATAGGAAGGAGAAGTAAGCACTACAGAAAAAAAATGGAAAATTAACCCAAGAATTATAATAACACTGGCCCAAAGAGTAAATAAGAAACCCATGTTTATATTACTGCTATACAACCAGCTTTAAAACTGCTTAAGGTTTATTTAATATTTTTAAATTAATATAAGCCTGATTGTGTTCTGAAATAAAGCCCTTTTAGAATTTCTTTCTTTCTCATAGAATTTTATTCAAACCATACCTAAAAGAATCATTATTTGCAAAAGAAAAAATTGATAAGAAAAACTTCAAAGGGATTCACAAAGCAACCTTTTGGGGTTAAAAAAAAAAAGTGATATTCCTGGACAAGTTTTGCCAGATTCAAGTTCATTATTCTCAGGAACCACAAGGCTTTTCCTGGGAATGGAGAAACTGGAAATCCAAGGAAAGTGCCCCCTGCACTTCCCCATTGAGAACCACTTCCTCTTTCTGGTCAGGAGGAAGGAATCTAGAAAACAGAACTAAAACCCTGCTTTTCTCTTGTCCCTTGAGAATAAAATGCCTCTCCATTCAGGCTGAAACTGAAAGAAATACAGAGGCTGAAAATTCTACTTGAAATTAAATGCATACAGAGTTACGGTTACAGTGCAGTAACCCCCTCTACCCACCGAGTATCTTATGAAATTTCAGATTGTGACTCCCATAAGTTAGGAGTGAAGCCCAGGACTCAGCAACGCCTTTCTAACAAGCTCTAGGCCGAGCTGGCATTGCCAGCCCATGGGCCACACTTTAAGCACAAGGGCCTAAGAAATGCTTCTGCCATTCTATTTGGAATGATGAAGTAGAAGAATTTAACCAATTAAGCTGTGGCTGGAAGTATAGAAGATTAGTGACGGTGACATCAGATGGGACCCTTTTTGCATTTTAGAAGTATTTATTATGATATTTAGTGTGTCCACATTTAATTGTCTAGATAAACAGCTTTTTCTTGTTTTAACAAATTCACAATTGAAAACTAGTCTTACAGCTTGCTACACCTATCAAATACACACACGTATTTGGAGTTTTGATCCAGAAGGTGATGTTTTAATTGTAGGAAGACTCCAAGAGGCCTGAAAGATAAACTGAGCTTTCAAACCTAAGCATGTAAAGGAACAAATAACATCATACTAGCTATTTAAAATCGAGAACCTGTCAAGCCAGGGTCCCTAGACTACTAAAAGATGATCTGAGCGTTCATATCATTCCTTAAAGGAACAATATTGGTATTTTTAGTATTATAATTCTGCGTTTTAGGGACTGCCTCATACACAGCAGTAAATTTATGGAATTAAAGATAGTGGCTGCTCCCAGGCATTGCAGCATTGTGAAAACTAAAACCACCCAGCACATGCGCACACACAGACACACATGCACACGCACACACACTTTTAAACTCCAAACCTCCCTTTACCCTTGAGAATTTCTTGTTTGGAGTGTGTGTGTGAGTGTGAGTGTGTGTGTATACACATATTTGTACTCACTATATATATTTGAGCTCTCCTCATTTCATGTAAGTGATCATTTAGCACTGAAAATTGCCTGTTATGTCCGTTTGGGCTTTGCAGGAAGCACCTGAGACCAGCTTAGCAGTAGAGATTTCCCAAGGGTTACATGGTGAAGACTAGAAGAGGCAAAGGAAGACTGGACAGGGAGAGCTTCTGAGAAATTCTCAGCCAGCCAACGGGACCCCCAGAAGGCAGCCTATGCGGTGGCTGCCCTGCTCAGTGGCTGGCTGGAGAGAGCGCAGCCTGGCCTTGGAAACTGAGGCAGACCAGGCGGTTTCCAGAGGCTGACAGTTAATGAACTCCTGGCCACTGAACAGCCAGTTCTTGAAAGAAATTCTGAGTAGCATCCTGCCATGAGATTTTTCCTCCTAGGTCATCTATTCACATGGATTTAGTCATTATTACCAAATATAACAGAGAAGTGTTATTTTTGTTCAGTACGCGTGACGCACTGCTAAAATATCATCTCATTAAACACTAAAATCCAACATTTTAATTGCTTTTTTTTTTCTAAAAAATACAATAGTGTTGAAATAGCCCTGCAACAAAATGAAATTACAAACCTGTTTATTGACGACTGGAAGTCCTTAGCAGAAGAAGAAGGCACCTTTGGGGACAAGACTGATACCCACCTGAAGGAGTACCAGTCCTTTACCGACCTGCACAGCCAGACAGAGAAAATGATTACCTGCGTCTCGTGGCATCCAACTATCTATGGTGAGATGGAAATGACAGGCATTCCCTCTTGTGCTGATACTGAAATAGTGCTGCTTTTATACATAACGTTATAAATTAGCTCGATGTCAATAGAACAACTTCTGCCTGCTGAGTGCCAGGCAGCTGCCGTGAGCCCTCCACACCGTGGCTGTCCTGTGTCCCCCTGCCACCCCGTGGAATGTGTCTCTAATTACAATGAGAGGATCAAAGCTCAGTCACTCCGTCTGTGCAATGCAAAATCTGGATTGCATGCAGGCCTGTTGGGCTCCCAGGTGGGCGGGCGGAATTTCCCCTTCCTGACTCTGCCTCTCTGATTATGTATTGGCCCCCACACCTCTCTGAAAATCCTCCCCAGCTAAGGGGGACAGGAATGTGTGAAGGTAGAACCAAGAATAAAATGTGGTCCCTGTGCTCTGTCTTCTCCCCCACACCCCCAACTGACCCTTCTCTCAAAAAGTACACAAAGCAAACATTTTTTTCTCACTAAATCTTCAAAGCGCACTGTGTATTTTACACGAACAGCACGTCTCAATTCGGACCACCCACACTGAAGAGCTGAATGAATGACGCGTGGCCCGGGGATACTGTTACACGGCAGAGCTCTAAGAAAGTCCTTGCTCCCCTTTGGAATTATTTATATTCAAATCTCATCAAAATGGAAATGAACCGTGACCGTGTAGGGGAGCACCCGCTGGAAGCCTTTCTCCATGGGCATTTGCCGCCGACTTTAACTTCTATTTGTGTTCCAATCAGGACTAATAGTAGTGTCGGTGGCTGTGCGACTCTCCTTTGAAGAAAGAGTCCACTTTTCTGGTAAATTATTGCTGCAACCTTCATTGATTCTTTTCTGGAGCTTCTCTGATCCCATACATCCTCAGGTAATTAATGAGCTGCCCCTATAATCTAAAACTTCAAGTATTACTTTCTCATGTATCTTTAGGTGTCTTTCATTTTAAAGCACTTTATTCTCAATTAATAGTGTAGACATTTATAAAGTTACTATTTTTTCAATGCAAATCTTGTCATTTAATTTGAACGCAACTAAAATTTATACTTTGTTTCGTGAAGTGATATATTGAGTAATTTAATGTTTACGGAAAAAGAAAAAGATCCTAAGAGCAATATTTAACTATTTTTCCATGGTACTGTGGATTGAAACTGGGGAATCTCCGGTCTTTCTTTCTTTCTTACTTTCTTTCTTTCTTTCTTTCTTTCTTTCTTTCTTTCTTTCTTTCTTTCTTTCTTTTTTCTTTTTTCATTTTCTTTTTTTTTTTAAGAGAGAGAGAGAGGTTTAGGGTCTAAGACATTAACTTGCTCAGCCTGGGCTCCACTTGAGATTCTCCTGCCTCAGCCTCCCAGAATGATGGGATTACTGGCATGCGCTATCACGTGTAGCTTAACATATTTTTAAAATCAACTCTTTTGTGGGCTTTATTTAAATACTGATTGCTTAGTTTCTCGTGAATGTCCTCAATTCCAAGGATCACCACTAGGTGATGATAACGAGTAAAGATGACTGCGAATAGCACTGGGGAGAAGCAGAGACTATGGGAACAGCTGCTCTTCAGCGCTCTTGTTGCCAAGAAAATCAGAAACTTGGAATTTCCTACGAAATTTTCCAATCTTAAATATCTTAATGAAAACCAAACACGCGCACACGCACACAAGAAAAAACCACTCAAACCAAGTCAAAACATGTCGCAATCTACATAAAATACAGCTGAAGGCTGGGCGTGCTCCACAGGGTTCTAGGTTCTAGGTTCTGAGATCCGCTCAGTAAGTGTTCTGCTTGCTGGAAAGTGCTTTTCAGTGTTACATTATGTGTTTTCAATGTTCTTAATTATCATAATAATAGATTTTGCTTTCCATTAGGCCTCACATAATTAAGGCTTTCCTTAATAAGCCTTAGTTTCAACCGGGCGTGGTGTTGCACGCCTTTAATCCCAGCACTCGGGAGGCTGAGGTAGGAGGAGCGTTGTAAGTTCGACACCGGCTTGGGCTACAACGCGAGCGCAAGGCCGGTCTGAGCTACACAGTGCGACCCTGCCTCAAAAAACCAGGGCCGGGAGTTTGGCTCAGTGGCTTAAGTGCCTGTTTGGCAGGTGTGAGGCTGTGAGTTGGATCCCCAGTGCCACAATAAATAAATAAATACATAAATAAGCCTTCACTTCTTCCTCATTCTTCCACAGTTCATCTGAATCAAGGAGTTTGGCTGCATTCAATTCTAGGTATTTTATTACAGAGCCAGAGATCGAAATGACGGATCCCTGGCTCTTCACTGTCTGCCTGCTTAGTACAAGCAGCCCCGTTCTCCAGTGGGGGCTCCTCCCCGTCTGCCCCGCTGAGCCACACACCACTCCTTGCCCCAAAGCTTGGCTGCCCTGCCAGGCAGTCAGGAAGAGGACAGAAAGACCCTCCTTTTCTCTGTTTTAAAAAATAACTCTTGACAGACAAGCAAATAATTTTTTTTAAGGACGAAATCAAATGGTTTATTTTGTCTTTCTTCTATTCAAAACCACAAGTGAAAATTTAAAAAAAAAAGATTTTATTTTCAAAAGCGGGGTTTTTTTTTCCCCTACAATTCACAAAATGCCAAATAAACCAAGACGACTCACCCCGATTCTAGTTTAGCTCAGTGATGGTGGGTGAGCAGCCTACAAAGGCCCACTTTTGTTCTGTTATAGTTGAAGAACAGTAGTAATATCAGAATTTTGCTAGGTAGGAACATAGCAGCATAGGTGCTAAGTGTTGTTAACGTAAGTATTCCTTCACACTTATTTTTCTCCTTCTGTGCTTTATATTATTCTGAAATGTGGACTATTTTCAGCAGCAATAATTCCTTATTCCTTCATCCAACGAATTTTACTTTTTGAGTGCACTCTATGTGCCAGGCTGGTACACAAGGATCCTTCCCTCACAAAGCCTATCTGTCACTCTTTTTAGAAACACTGATTTCACAATCTTTTTGTTTGGAAAAATCATAACAGGCCCCGATAATTACTACCCTTTGGGTAGGTGAGGAAGGGCAACTGACTCCCCATGACAGCGTACCCACTGTCAGAGGGGTGTCCACAACCCTGATAAAATTTAACAACAGGACCTTCCACAGGTAGAATCCTCAGAACGGACTCTAGTTCACATTGCTCAGGCACTATAAATGCCTGTGCTATAAAATTAGACTTTTAACTGTCTTGATATTTACTGGCCATGATCTTAATAGGTTTTCTCCCTCTTTTCTTGAATTCGTGGCATTTATGTAAGTTAATGCTGGAGAGCCCAGATGATATCTTCTGCTTCAAGTTCTGTCCGAGTGACCCTAACATCATTGCTGGAGGCTGCATAAATGGGCAGGTACGCATGGATTATCACCTTAGCTGCTTCTTAACATGGAAAACATTCTGCAGTAAGTTTTGATTCGGTAGTTCTTTGAATTCAAATATTCAGTTCAACAGAGGGAAGGCATGCCATATATATACATAGCCTGCTTTTTCTCCTTTCCTCTTTACCTAAATATTATAAAATTTAGATCTTATTCTCCTTTCATGAGTAAAACAAAACAAAAATCTAAAAGATGTTTTATGATTTAAGTTGAAATTCATTTTGATCCAGTAGGTTTAAGGATTAAAAGGGTAGATAACCATTTTGGTGTGATTGGGAAAACTTACTTATGGTAAAAATTTAAGTATCTGCAGCATCCATGCCCATTTATCCAGAAAAATAAATTTCCAGGAAAACAAACTTTTCCCCAGTTTCATTCAAAAGTAACTGATGACAACTCAGAGCCCATTCTCCAAGCCTTGCAAGTCCTAAGATTTTGTTGTTGTTGTTGTTCATGACAAAAACATCATGACTCTTTTAGAATATTTTAAAAATACATGATAAAAATAAAATCATGCATAGTTCTGTAACCTTGACATTTTAATATTTTTATGTATTTAATCTACTTAGTCACTGAAAGCTAAACTAACTTAGTTTTTTACTTTATTCCAGTATTTCAAATTTTTCAAAATGATCCTTCAGGTATATGTAAATTTAGACTGGGCTGTAACATTCAGTTAAACAGAATGTATCACTTATCAACCTCTCTTTTTTATTATTATACAATTGGGTATTTGTACTTAATCCTGGAGAACTTAAATCTGAAGAATTTTGGAAAGATATTTTTTTCCTATGGGTCTAAATCAGCTGTCCCTAGAGTCGCACATTCCCAAGGACAGAGAAACAAACTTCCTAAAGCAAAGGGCAGCACATGATATTTATCTTGGATTTTAAAAAGTTCTCATATTAGCACAAGCCCAAAAATCAAAGTGCTGAACAACTTTCAGAGAAAAGGAAGCATTCTTTTTTATACTTGTTTTAAAAGTTGCAGCTTTACTTAAGATAAAAGCTAGATTTGATTTTCCTCTGAGGTGACTGATTTAGCAAGCTGGATACCAACAGTAGTCTAACAGAAAAACCTTTTCAGATCCAATTAACTATTTCCTGAAAATGTTACAATAACATTTATTTCTGTTTTAGATTGTTCTGTGGGATATCACCACACACGCAGACCGCATAGAAAGCACCAAAACAGGTGGTGGCAGAAGTAAAAAATCTATACTCAAGGTTGGCATCTATACCTTGTCTCTTGCAAGTTTCTTTTTTCTATTCAAGAGTTTATTAAAAAGCGCATAATGGAGTTGCCAAATTTAATAAATATTCAATAAAAAAAAGAAAAAAAAGAATATTATTTCCCAAGGCTTCATATCTGCTTGTGGCCATGTTCTAAATCACATTCATGAGGGCCTTTCACTAAAAATGCCAGGAAACAAGTTACATCATCCATCCCAGGATGTTAGGGCTTTAGGCTGTTACTGTTAAGCCAAGTGATTAAAGTGGTGTCATTGAAAAAGTTCTGGACTAAGGGGCCAGGTATCCAGCCTGTATAAAATGCAGACATTGCAATCATTTCTGATTTAAAAACAAACAAACAAAACAAAACAGTATGCTGCAATTTTGTGAAGCTGTAAATTCTGTTTTAAGAGTGCTGGGATAAGATTCCTTTGCTCCCAACTCATACTTACCTAGTATATTGTACATTCCTCCAGCCCCAGTTCTTCAGCTGTAATATCAACAGATCTCTTACCAACTAGTGGTAGGATGTGGGCTTCCGTACATGCATGGAAATAGTCCTTGAAGAAAGGGATTTCCTGGGGTTGGGAGGTGGCTCAGGAATACGATGCTTGCCCCAAATGCCTGGATTTGATCCCCAGCACTGCAAAGAAACAAATAAGGATGGAATGTTCCACTGACTTTTTAAACAGTAGGCCAATAATACATGTGAAATTTAGAAATAAACTCTTAAGCTAAACTGAAGGTGAAAGTCAATAATCCTATCACCTAAATATATAATACGTGAAAACATTAATTTATGTTTTCTTGAACTGGTATATTTCTAAGTTTTTAATTTTAACTGGAGTGGTGGGTAAAGTATGAATTCACACATCAGCTCTCTGAAATAGAACTTTCTTTTAATATTTCTTCAGCCTATGTTTCTCCTTGAACCAGACAGTAACAAAGAAGTCATGTATATCAGACACTGTGCTGTCTCTTCAATAGAAAATGGTCATAAGAATGTAATTACAGATATACACTGGCTGGCTGACACATTTGAGGTGAGTCTTCGTGGCTTAATGCTTTTCTTTCCTGCTGAATTGTAAATTTTCAGATTTTACCCAATGAAGATGCTTCAAGTCAATAATTCAGTCAATTTTGAATTGTGAAAAAATCCATGTCACTACCATCAGACTCGTAACAGACATGGGGATGAGAATAAGACCAGTTTTCACTAGAATAGTATACAAACATCAAACACCATAGGTGGTATCAACAATGATATGATAGAGTAGTGGAGAAACTAAGGGTTTTATATGTAAAAATAAGGGGTAAATAGCTTACTTGTTTAGCATTTATGGATTTGAAGTTTGTGATCGCTGTAATGTGTAGTCTTGCAGAGGAAGTTTTGCACTGAGTGTGCCAAGGGGCTGTTGGGTGAAAGCTAGCACAGTAATGAGGCACAGTGAGTGCCCGGATTATGATACCATGAGGATCCCGTGTGTATCTCCATGAGCAACATGTGTGTCTTGTTTAACATTTAGCTCTTTGCTATTGCTCTCATTTGCTTAACACCCTTAAGAAAGCTTCCACATGTGGCTCAATCATTGACAACGAAAAACTGAGTTTACATTTCTAATAATAACCAATAATGAAACGATGCTACATCCTCTTTATATTATAACACAATAAATTAATTTAGGAATACACGAGTGAATGTTCAAATCATGTTAACTGATAAAAATTTATATGCATTCTAGTTAAAACTATGTAAAAATGTTTCCATAACAAAAGACGTAGGCAAGACTATATGACAGAATTGTGTTTGATTATGAAACCTATTTTCCAAATGTCTGTGACAGAATTATGCTTTTATTAAAATTTTTAAAAAAAGAAAATTGAA
The DNA here is from genome assembly GCA_004363535.1 of Dasyprocta punctata. Classification (NCBI taxonomy): domain Eukaryota; kingdom Metazoa; phylum Chordata; class Mammalia; order Rodentia; family Dasyproctidae; genus Dasyprocta; species Dasyprocta punctata. The sequence goes on from RJWM01001782.1 coordinate 128,849, forward strand.
AAGGTAAATAGTTATGAGGAAAAAAACTTTTCTAGGTAAACAGAATTTGCTGTTCTTGCATTTTAAAAACTAGATTAACAGATTCGGCTCTGTCTTCGAGAATCGAAGTGAAATATGCTGTCAGCTTGTCACCTGTTCAGCAGATTGGTATGTCTTATTTCAAGCGTTTTTCAACACTTCCTTTTTTTTGAGACAGAGTCTCACTATATAGTCCAGGGTGGCCTTGAATTCACTTCGTGGCCTAGGCTGGCCTCGAACTCACAGCAATCTTCTTTCCTCAGCCTCCTGAGTGCTGAGGTCACAGGCATGTGTCACCATAACCCGCTTCAACGTATTTTCATGCAATGTGTCATTCCCTAGATGCTCCTAAAATCAGTGTCTTCTGCTCCCTAAATGACCTTTATTATAGCAATTAAATTCAATGTAACTAAAGGATAGAAAGGTTATGGGGCATTGCTGGTATAAAACAATCTTTTTTATAAGGATAAATATGTTGAAAAAAATTAGGTAGGCTTCCAGGTTGATGATGTTGTATTGTTATCCTTACTTGATGCTATTTCACATTCTCATATTTATAAATTTGCATACTATCTCATTTACAAATTCAATTTTATCTCACAATTATGAAGTCTGGAACACTTAACTGGGAAGGAGTCTTTTAAAAGTAGAATTTCTTACATTTTTATTGTATATTTCTAAAATGTGTTTTTATAAAAAGATTTTGATAGCTTATATTGAAGGATATTCATTCAAATAAAATTATGTCTCTCATAAACTAAGAGTTCATAATAGTGTAGGAAATATAAAAAGTAATATTATTTACCTGGTCTCCAAATACTGTTAAAAACAGCTTTCAATGCCAGTAGAAATAATGATGCCTTAAACTACAGAAGTTACAGCAGCAGAAGGGGCTGTGGAGTGGTTGGAGAAGGCATTGTGACCTTAGCAGTAGCCACAGGCAAGAGAGATCTGATCAGTCCATTTATTTATATGCTTTAAATGGGTGAGTTTTGAGTTACATCTTAGTAAAGCCCTTCTATTAAAAAAAATATTGCATCAATTGCCAAATTCTGTTTTCATATATGATAATATTAGTATCAAGACAAATGTCATTAAATAAGCCTATAAGTGGTACCATTCTCTAAAGTAAGAAATGTAAGAGTCCCATTTAATAAGCATCTTAGTTTCAGAGACATTAGAATACACCCATGGTCACACTGCTAACATGTCGCAGCACTAATGGTAGTCCCAAGCTTACACCTCTCATTTGTACTAAATTAAAAAAAAGTCTATGTAAACTTTCTTTTAGCACAATATGTTTCTGGGATATTAGACCACTGAAAACTTTAACCCCCACACCGACCGAGAAAAAGAAAGAAGAAAGTATTGAAATTCCTTTTGATGTACCATCTACATTTTTGCACCTAGATCTCTCCTGGAAACCTCTCACTAGGGTAAGAAATAAGGGATTAGATCCTTCCTATTTGCTTGCGTAAGTACGTATTTTGCATACGTACACTTATGTCTACATACCCCCTAAAACTAGAGGAGTTCAAATTATGACAGGACTTCATCGTTCATGTATTTATTCAACCAGTAAATCCCTTGATTGAGGGTTATTTGGATATCTGCCTGAACCAAACCAAAAATCAAAATAATTGTGAATCTGAGATTGAGATCTCATGTATAAGCAAACCACAGATTACAAATGTTAGTGTAGTAATTATTCAGTTGCATATCAGATGCTTGAAATTTACTAAGTGCTCACATTAGCCCAGAAAAGTGAATCCCCCCACCATAGTCAAAAGTCTACATATTTTGCATATCCATAGCAGGATGATATTGCCACAAAACCTCTGACCAAACAGAACTGAGAAGTAACTGAATTGTAGTCATTTGTATTTACTGTAAATCACAGGGCTTGTAAAAAATCAACTTACCTTGAGAACAATATGGAAATGAGAATGCACTTTTTCTACAGAATGTCTCATTCTAATTCCAAATTTAGCATTTTTCTTTCTTTCTTTCTTTTTATTTGTAAGTATCACAGAACTGCATTGTTAAATGCTATATTTGCTTCCAGTAAAAGAAGAGCGTGGAGTGATGAAAATATCAGATGAGATCAAAGCATATGGTTAACGTTTAAATTTTTTAAAAAAAATTATTACAATAAAAGACACATTGCCATTAATCCCCCTCTAGTTACTCCTCTTTGCTTCAAATGCATGTATCCCATTATTGTCAGTTTCTGAAGTAGCTCTTCTGGAAGTCCTCTTTGATGAGAGCCCTTCATTGTGCTGTCGCAGCTGCCTTGATGTCCTGAATCAATTCAAGATGTTTACTTTGCATGGTCCTTTTGACTTTGGGGACGAACCAGAAATTGCATGGTGCCACTGGTGAATAAGACAAAAATAAATCAATACGAACTTTTCTTTAAGGATAAGGACACATCTTAAGAATATATTGTCCTTTAATTTAAGGATGTATCTTTCTTTTGTGTTCTCCCACAAGATAAAACTGTCTAAGGGTGAAACAAATTTAGACCACTGCCCAACCAAGATAAGCCTAAGTGAAGACCAACTTCTTTCCAAAATATCAGGTAACCAACTGCCTTTAGCTGTTAAAATAGCATTAAATAGTTTGAATATTCACATCTGTTAATGCTACAATGAGTTATTTGCTAGAGCAAATTCATAAAAAGAATTCATAATTCTTAAAAAGAATTCATAAAAAGAATTTTAAAAAATCAAACCCTCGACGTTGGAACTTTATAATGGCTATAATAGCTGTAGCCAATACATTATAGTTGCCTATACACACAAAAGATTTGACAGAATTCAGTGCTTATCTCCAGAGGCAGTCACTATATTGTAGTTTCTTGTCTCCTTTCAAAACTTCAATGGTATTTTGCATCCCCCTTGGGGTACACTGTCAAGTATCCACTTATTCTCACCATCTTGGGTTTGTTAACAAGAACACAGTCACTAGTTTCCTGATCACATTTTGCTACGGATCCAATACTGCTTCTCCACTGACTGTGGATCACAAGTCCTACCATTCCACCCTTTGCTCTTCTGACCTGCTTACTCAGTGCCTGATACGCTGTCACCACCTAGAGGCCAGGAACTATTCACCTTTTTGCCTGCCCTTCTAGGTCCATGCCATCACCTTTCTAAACACTGTAATGAATTTAGAAGTCCTATGTTAACTTTCATGAGAAAGACTCCACTCTAAATGGCTTTGGAATTCTTCTTTTGGAATAGCCTGCAGGGACTGCCACGTATGTATTCTTCTAAGCAATGTGGCACGGTGGTTGAATGTAGATTCTGGCCTTGATGGTCTGGGTTTAATTCTCAAAGCCGCAATTTGTTATTTGGCTGGGGCTTGTTAGTTTACCTCTCTGTGACTTAATTTATCTTTTTACCTATTTAAAAATAAAACTGTAAAGAGAGTAATTGATAAAGGTAACTGTCTGTTAGGATATGTTGAAGGTAAACCAAGTTAATGTACTTGAGGCTATAAGCACAGTGCATAGTTAATTCATAATAAGTGTTAACCACTGTAGGTGAGGCCCTGTGTAAATTAGTCAGTTTCTCTGAATCTTTATTTACTCAACCATGAAGGAGAATTAATGCATAATGACCTGGGTAGTTACTGTGAGACTGAATAAAGTGGTTTATGTAAAGCCCACAGTTTGGTGCTTGGTTTGAGGTAAGCATTTGATAAGTGTTAGTTGCTAGCAATATGATCCCCAGTAGTGAAAAAGTCCATAACCTATGAAGATGACTTGAATTTACTAAATAGTCAAAGTACATTCACTCCAGTTTGAATAAATGTACATGATGACATTTTTCTCTGGCCTCATCTTCTTTGACTAAATCACTATTTCTTTGGAACTCACACCTTCGTTAGTGTTTGTGGTTTTCCTATCCTGTTATTTCTTCAGTTTCTCTTCCGTATTCACAGAAAAGTCACTAGAGGGAAAAATACCATTGCTTTAGTAGCACTTATCTCTAGAAGACATAATAATAGGTGCTTTTTGTTCTACTCATACTTTTTCTATTTTCTAAAGCTTCAATAAACGATACTTAATTTTAGATTCTTAAAAAATAGTTTATTTTAAAATGAATGATAGCAAGTTGTTTAAATAAACAAGTCTTAGCCGGGCGTGGTGGCGCATGCCTTTAATCCCAGCACTCAGGAGGCTGAGGTAGGCAGAGCGTTGTGAGTTCGAGGCCGGCTTGGGCTACAATGCGAGCACAAGGCCGGCCTGAACTGCATAGCGTGACCCTGCTTCAAAAAAACAGGGCTGGGAGTTTGGCTCAGCAGCTTAAGCACCTGTCTGGCAGGTGCGAGGCTGTGAGTTTGATCCCCGGTGCTTCAAATAAATAAATAAATAAATAAACAAACAAACAAGTCTTATCTATAATACGTTATATAGTATGGTGTAGTCATTGATATTTTTGCCTGAAAAAAGTGTTCTACTGCTAAATTAGTCTAAAAATACTTGCACGTATGCCTGTCACATTAGAAAGGGAAAGGACAGATGTGGACAGATGTATGTGGCAAGGGACATAAAATATAAACCATCTCTATTTTAAAAGGTCTCTTACCATAAACATGTACTTCTTCTGTCCGTTCTTCCCTGAAAGACAAACCATTAGCCCAGACCAAAGTAATGGAAATGAACCCATACCACAATCTGGAAGCCGGGTTAGCCAATCTTCTCAAGCCCATCGATGAATTCTGCACAAAGTTCTTTGTGGGAACAGAGGTAAACTGTACTATCTACTTTTAAAATTAATGTTCAGTAACATCAACATATATTATAACTTCATTATACATGTTTGCTCTATGGTTTACAATACTTGTATGATTTCGTGCTTTAATGTGCCTATTTGCATTTCAGATCTGTAAGCTTATGCCTCATAGATTCGCATTTAAATATTCCTTTACAAGCATGGAAAACTCTATAAAAGTAGCAAGCCTTTTAAGTAGTAAGGTACTGAGTAATCTGAAAATATTCATCAAATACTTGCATTGTATGGAAGAAACCATGCTAAGTAATACAGGTTTACTAAGAAACACAAGTGAGTACAAAAGACAGTGAAAAACTCAATTTAGAAAAAATAGCTATTGTACGTAATAGTAATAATAATCACCATGTTTCAGTACCTACTATAATAATAACCAAAGCAAGTTCACATTTAGTGAACATTATTGTGTATCAAAGATGCCTGTGCCAAGTTTGTCTTCCAGATTATATCTCTTTTAACCTCAGCAACCATATAAGGTTGATATTATTATTCCATTTATGGTTGAAGAAATAATTCTTAGAACCTTATCTAAACTTAGACAAAGACAGAGATGCTCTTTTCACCCATGACTCTCATTTCCTGAAATAAAGCGTTTTCTCCCAGGCTAAGCAACACCTTAGATTCATCAGAATGTAACTTACGTTGGCACTTTGCTATCGAGAAATTAACCAATGCCACAAACCCTGGAAAGCATAGCACCTGCCAACACAGAGCTAGGCACTGGTGGCAGATGAATGGCATGGTCCCTCTGTCCTCAAGGCACTTTCCGCTCAGTTAAAAAGTGGACACAGTGACAGTGTGATAACAGCAATACCCACGTAGAGGTCACCAGGACAAGAAGGGGGAGGAGGAGGAGATGGGGGTGGTGACTCAGGAGTTAACTGGCCATTAGCAATTGAAAAGAAATCTGAAAGTTGGGAGTGGGAGTACAATTTCAAGCAGAAGTAATAAGCTGAACAATATTGTGAAGTTATAAAAGTCCACGATTTTTCTAGTTTGGTGCATCCACAAAAACTTTGGAAATTCAGCATTTGGGATTCTTGTACACAACTGCTCATCTTCTCCACATCACTGTGTGGAGATGAAAACAACTTGTTTTTTGCTCAATTAAAATCAAGTCCAGTAATGATTTTGAGGCCTGTTCTCCCACTATATCAAATTATCATTTTACCAGATTGACTGGTTGCTCTGTCTTGATTATAATCAGTCTTAGCAAATGGACGTGCGGTCTTTTTCTCTAAGGTTGTCATTGCATTCGTCAGGAACCTGTAATATTTTTTAGGAAGGCGAAGTGATATACACAGATTGGAAAATGGAAAGAGATCATGACACCGGCAGGATGATGGGTAAGTTTGTGAATTAGTCTGTCATTGTAAGATCTTCCTTAAAATTGAAACCACCTGAAGGACTCTTATGATGCCCTAAGTAACTCCAGTCCTAGTGTTGGGGAGAACACTAGCTTCCCAAAGGGTGGGCTTTGACTAAATCAAATTCAAGGTCAGCCTCCACTACATAGTGAGACCCTGTCTCAAACCTGGAACCTTGCTAGAAGTACGTAAGAAAATCTTGGATCCTACCCTAGGCCTGCTGAACCTGAATTTGGATTTTAATAAGGTTTGCTAAGTAGAACACTGACTTACATGAGCTTAGATCATGAGACACTTGAACAATTTAATTTAAAAATGACCCCCAGGTATTCCTTCTAGGATCCTAGGAGATCTGGATGCTGGGCAGCTGAGCAGAGATATGTGAGTCATACTTAATAAGGAAATAAGCACCCAATAAGGAAATTTGGCTTCCTGTCTTTGATAGGATCAGAGCCTTAGGGTTCACTAAACTACAACTACTTTAAAGTTTTGAATTTGATCATGGCATGAAAACTTATCTGACCTATATTGCAAAACTTGGAATAACCACAAGCAGTTTATAGAAGAGGATCTGGTCAGCCTATGGGTGGCTGGGATGAGTGAAGAGTGAGGGATCCACAGAGGTCAGAGCCACAGCCTGCAGGGGACAGTTGTTGGGGGGTGGCATCTTCACCTCAAATCTTGCTGGGCACAGTGGTGCACGCGGGTAATGCCAACACTCAGAAGGCTGAGGCAGGAGGATCATGAGTGCAAGGCCAGCCTGGGCTGCATAAGCGAATTCAAGGTCAGCCTCCACTACATAGTGAGACCCTGTCTCAAAACAAATGACATACAAACAAACCTTACCCCCCACACACACACACACACTCACACCATTAGTTCTACTGAGCCTGACTCCAGAGACCAGTGTCTACCTCAGATCTGGGAATGCCATGCCTCTCTGTAACCATTTCATCTTGAAGCAAAAGCACCTTTACTTTTCTTTTACAGTATCCCCTGGCCAGAAACCCAAATGTAGGTTATGGCTAACAGTGGGACATCAAGATTAGGTTAGTGTGACCCATTGGAGGGTCAAGTACACGCAGAACTGATTTTCTTTTTTCCATTCATTCTCAATTCCATGAGTTGAAGTTGAACTCAGAATTACATATTCGATATAGTTGAGTACATGAAACTTCTTTATGCTAAGTCATGTATCCAGTTATTCAATAGTTTGTGAATGTTAGTTGTGCATATACTTCATATTAGACACTATGTAACGTGACGGGGATCTTTGTGACACCCTTGGGACACAAGCTGAGGGCCTGATACTAGAACTTGGTTGTGCATAGACATTGATGCCCCTGGTTCCAGAGATTCTCTTGGGGCTCTAGTCCATTCCTCCAGTCAGCTTCCTAAACTGCTTTTGAGGGAGTCTGTGACAAACAGGTTTATTTATTTTAAGTGGATTTTATTCCACTTACAAAGTAATCAACAATAATAAACTTAAAACCCAAGAACTTTATGTTCGAAACCTCAGTGATGTTGGTTTGTTCCTTGCTTCTTTCGTTATTCATCAAAACATTACTGAGAACCTACCTGTGTCAGGTACTAGGGATACAAAGATGACTAAGATATCTTCCTCCCTAAAGGTGTTCCAAAATCTATTAGAAATTCAGACAATTAAACAAATGGTGGCATTATAATGTCATTAGTGCTGTAAGAAAACTCAAACTGATGTGGGAATCCAGGGAGGAACTGATTTTCTTGGGCTGTTAAGAAAATTTCTCGTTAGTGGCACAGTTGACCTGGGTCCTGAAGATTGGATTGAAATTTTTCAGATGGATAAGATGGGGAAAGACACTCCAGGTAGAAAGAGCAGGGACAAAAGCATGGAAACTCAAGATAGCAGTGTACAGTTAGCAGAGAGGGAGACCTCATGGCCAAACCATAGCAATGGAGAGCACAACAATGGCAGGAGAGATGACACGAAGGACACTTGGATCCCGATGATGAAGAGCCTAGAGTGCCCTCAAATAACTGCACGCATTATGCTAGAGCCACCCACATAACCAGAAGCCACCCGGCAGGAGAGCAGGGGCTGGATTAGTCTGTTATTAGAACTTGTAATGGAAACAGGACGACCAGTTGCAATAGCCCAGATGAGAGGGGATAAGAACTGAAGTACAGGCATGGTGACAAGGACAAGTAACCAGGAAAATGTAGGATAAAGAGACAGAGGGGGTCAATAGGCCAATGGGATATGGGTGGTCAGGACAAAGAGCAGTTGCTTTTCATTTTTTGGCATTTAGTTCATTTTTAAAAATGGGAATAACTTAGGCACTGCCTATAAAGGATTATAGTAATAGTTTAAGTCATCAGTCAAGTATTTTGCAATGTGAAAAGCTGAACAATCTTTTATTCCCACTGAATAATGGTTAAAGTACAAGGACAGCCAATGAGTGGACGATCTACACTGCAAACTCTATGCCTTCTTTACATTGGGTAAACTGAAGGCGTTTTCCTTGGGAGCTCCCAGCCCCCTAACTTCCATAAGCACCATGGAGGCTTCCTGACCTCTTGTTTATTTCAAAATACACAACCAGGCAGGAAGGGAATTTCTTCTTCTTAGGAAAAACTTGTATGTGGTAAAGAAGGCCAAATCAAACAACATTTCCAGATGATCAGAGAGACGAGCCAAAAATTCAGACTTCGAATGCCAACAAGTGACATAATTATTTCATGTAGTCTATTCTCAAATCCTCAAATCTGCACATTATGTGCTGGGCACTTTCCCAAGTACTTTGTATGTTTTAGCTCATGTTGTGATTCTCAAGATAGTCCTTTGGCTACCATGGGTGGCAATGCAACCTGCCCTCAGTGTCTGTGCCCTTAAAAACCTTAGTGTACCGAATCCTGCATTAGATAATGACTCTGGAAAGCTGCCTTTTTGTTGATTTGTAATTGCCATATAACAACCTGCCCTCAGTGTCTGTGCCCTTAAAAACCTTAGTGTACCAAATCCTGCATTAGATAATGACTCTGCAAAGCTGCCTTTTTGTTGATTTGTAATTGCCATATAACTACCTGGCCTGGAGGCACTGGTGCTTCGTTTAGTAACTTATGGACAGCTGCATTCATTGTTGAGTGGCTCACAGGTCTTTCAAAGGACAAAAGAAAGAGGAAGTTATTATGGGCTTCTGTTTTAAAGAACAAACCTTAGGGTTGTTGACATTGCTATCCTTGGTAATCAGTAGGGTTTCCAGACTCCTGGAAGGCCCTGCTCACTAGGGTCTGGTGGTATCTAGGGAAGCCACTAACCCTGAGGGGCATGACCCTGCTCCAGGAATAAAGATGCTGGTTGTTGGTGTTGTGCTTTACCAGGTATTATGGTTTGTGTCTAGATGCCCACCCCCCAAGCCTCATGTGGGCATAGAATTTTTCCAGAGGTGACTGAATCTAGAGTGTGTGATGAATTCGTAGTGCGGTGCTGGGATTAAGGGTGAGTGATTGCTGGTTCAGTCCACTGATTGGATTGGCACTGACCTCATCTTGATAGACTGGATAAAATAGAAGGGACAGAAAGAGGTTTGCCTCCCTCTCTTGTTGCTTTTGCTGTCTTCTGCCACCATGAACTATCACCTTCTGCCATGTGCCACCCTGCCTTGAAGGCAGTCAATTATAGACTGAAACCTCTACAAGTTGTGAGCTAAAAAAACCTTTCCTCCTTTAACTTTGAGTGTCAGATAATTGGTCTCAACAATGATACCAGGAATGTTCTAGATCACTTCAACATGGCTTTGGTCAGAAGGAAACTGACTCTTTTTTTTTTTTTTAACCCAGAAGAACTTCATTTTTAAAATATATCTATTTATGCCGCATTCCCTTTTTTAAAAAACAAAATTTTAAACTGTGATAAAATATGCATAAAGTTACCATCTTAATTACTTTTAAGTGTACTGATCAGCAGCATTAAGGACCTGCACATTGTTCAATACCAAACTCCAGAACTCTTTTCTTCTTGCAAAAACTGAAACTCTACACCCATTAAACACCAGCTACCCACTCCTCTTTTCCCCTACCAGTGATGGCAAATCTTTAGAGATTTCAGTGATAACAGACACCCCACTGTGGCATGCGTACCACAGGTTCATCACCACTGCTAGGCCCCCACAATTATTATTCTGCTTTCTAGCTCTCTAAATTTGCCTATGCTAGGTTCCTCAGGTAAGTGGGACCATATAGTATTTATCTTTCGGTGACTGGCTTATTTCATTTAGCACTATGACCTCAAGTTTCATCCATGTCGTAGCATGTATCAAAGTATTCTTCCATTTTAAGGCTGAATAATATTCCACTGTATGTGTATACCACATGTTTCTCCATTCATCCATCAGGGAAACTTGGGTTGCTTCCACCTTTTGGCTATTACAAATAATGCTGCTGTAAACATGGGGTGGATAACTATCTTACCAAAACCCTACCTTATAAGCTTCTTACAAGATGTAATAGGTATTTTTTGGCTCACTGTCCCACTGATGTCTGGCCCTCACATAGCCATTTATATGATGAAATTCAGAATGTCAGTGGCTTTAGTGTCAATTAGCCAGACACTGTAGTTTAGTCTTGACAGGAATATTTTTTATGGCCTGGACTTGTGGGTGTGAACAACAGTGAGTGTGGAGCATCTCGCTCTGCAACCAGGTCTGAGGAAGAGGAAACCCGAGTAGACGTCCCTGAACTCTGGCTGAAGACACCAGAGCAGCAGGAAGAGCCTGGAGCCTGGCACAGGGACTAAAGGGCTCTCTTCCCCTTGCATCCTGCTTTAAGTCTTCCCCGATGCAACAACTGGGAACTGCATGGTGCCAATTGCTCTGGTCAGAAATAGGCCTGTTATTCTCAACACATCATCTCTCACTCTTCCTAGGCAAGCTGTCTCCACATCCCAGCTCACAAGTATTTCTTGGTTGTTCACTCCTCTCCATTACACCTTAATTCAAGCCCCACTTGGACCAGAACAGTCTCCTACAGTGCCTGCCTCTGCTTCTGCCTGCTTCCAATGCAGTGGTGACAGACTTATGGCATGGGTGCCACAGCGGGCTGTTTTAATCATTGAGAGTTCTAAAGCGTTCACCATCACTGCATCCATTCCCCCAACAGCAGCCAGAGGACCTTTGGAAACGTCAATCAGATTGTCTCACTGTACGCCTCAAGGACTCGCTGAAACACGCTGCACTTGGACTATGAGCTAAACTCTTTCTTGCAAGGTCTTGTGTGGTCTGGACCCTCCTGGATCCTGTTCATTTCATGTCTCATACTGGGATTCACAAATTCTAGTTCTATTGGCTTCTTCAAGTGTACAAATTTACCAAGGACTGCAGCGTGTGTCCTTCCCTCCATCTGGAACTCTCCTCCATATCAAAATCTCTCTGTGCCCAGTTGCACTCAGGCCTGAGTGTCTCCTCTTCAGAGATGCCTTTTCTGACTTTTCAGTCTAAATTATGACACTTCTTGTTTTTCTTTCTTGTAATGTTTTCATTTCATAACATTCTTTATACTACTTAAATTACACACTCTAGACTTTGTTTATTGAGTAGCTGTCTTTAAGCTCCATGAGGAAAAGATCATGTTTGCTTTCTAGCTATTATTTATCCAGTCTTCTATAGTGCTTGGCACCCATAGGCAATCTGCAAATATTTATTGACTCAGTGAATGAATTAATTAACAGCAGCGTGAATAGTCCTCTGATCTTTAAAAGTAGCCTTCATGGAAAGTTCCCTGGACTTTCCATTAAAAAAAAAAAAAAGGAAAGAAAGGAAGGCAGAGCTACCCCTTGACAGATTCAAATATGGCCTTTTTCACTCCACCAGCAAAGAAACCAATGAGCCTCTATTCTGTCCACGATGGAGCTGTTCACACCGTTCAGAGATCACCTTTTTACAACGACATTATCCTCACCATTGGGGGATGGAATGTGGCCATCTGGAAAGAAGGTGTTACGGTAAGTGGTCTGCAAACTGACGGAGTGGGTGTGTGGTCCTTTGTTAGTGAGAAAGAGAATGGGAACAATGGCGTGTTCTGACACGACAGTGCCTTTGAGGTACTTTTCAGAGAACTGAGAACAGATGGCCTGGACTCCAGCTTGTCAGCAGATTCACTGTAAGCCTTTTGAAAACACAATCATTTGCTTTTTTTCCTGAGGGAAGGAAACAACATTGCAAGTCCCTTGTCCTCCAAAACATAGCAACCTTTTCTTGGAAATACATAATGTGGGAAGTTGGCTTGATTTATGTTTCTGCCTTTCTTCAAAATATAAGATAGGATTCTGATTATGGAAAAAAGTCCAAAAAAAATGACGGGCCTTACAGCTTTTTTTCTGTATCAGGAATTCATTGGTAGGGTCAGAAATTAGGAGTGAGTAGGTTGAGGGGTCTGTCACCAGGAGATCATAGCTTGTCCAAAGACATACACGGGACAGAGTAAGGCAGGAACAAGAGTCAAGACAGGAAAGAGGCTGGATGCGGGCGGACAAAAGCCAACCTATCCAAAACTAGAAAGACTAACAAAAATCTAGTGAAACAAAAGGATAGGGAAATCGGAATATTTTGTGGTAATGTAAATTGATTTGTCCTTTTGCTAAGAAATTTGAAATTAATAAAAGCTGAAAAAGGTGTGCATGTGTGTGTGTATTTCACAGGTGGAACATATATATATAAATATAGTGGCTCACCTACAATTTTTAATTTATAAAAGCACTTTGAAAACAGGAAATTTTAAAATGTGTGAATATGTGTACCAATTTGTCACTTGAACACTGGAAATTACTTAAATATTCATCAGCAAACAGACTTCTACTTTATATCAGTGCATTTCTGTATGTTTAAAAAAATGTTTACGATTAACAAGTTTTATAGTTAAAGAAAAAGAAAATGAAAATTCAGGCAAGATTGCCAAAAGACTATCCAGGGACCAAGAACCTGGTTGCCTACAGAAACTGAAATAACTGAGAGAAGTAGAAAAGCAGAGGTTTGAAGTGTCATTTCTGAGGATCTCAGGAATCCACGACAGTCCTCTTTCTTCACAGCAAAATTCCTTACACGTGTAGAAGAGTGGGTGAAAGTTCCATGCCTTAGTTTAGTCACTGCAGGTGTATGTCGCCATGCACACACCTAGTTAAAAGACGGAGATTGACAGTGGATAGAAAGCAAATTCTAATCTTCTTTTTCTGTGAAAACCTTCAAAGTGGGCAAATCAACCCATGGTAGGGAAAAGCAAAGATGATCTCATGATGCCTTGGTGGTCTAAAATCTCTTCCAAATATATTTGTAAGTCATCAGATGCTCTCATCTGAAGTTGTTTAATGAGAATTTGCCATCTCTGCTGTTGATTTTCAACATGCAGTTCACAACTGGAATTGACGGGTTGTTTGCTTTTACTGGCTACCAGAGCTGTTTCCATGGGAAGCAGACACCTGACAGCAAAATAAAAGTAAACGCAAGTCTCCATTTATCTAATGTCCACAACTCTTCACCGAAATAATGAGTTTAGAGGCATTTGAACTATTAGAACCATCAGTAGCTCAATTGGAAGTTTGATCATTGCTAAAAAGCAAGTAAAACAAGCAAAATAATGGCTTATGAAAACAAACAGGAAAGAAAAGAGCTTGCCTAATCCAAAAACCCTCTGACAAAAGGCAGTAAAACTTTCTAGTGGGACAATTTTGCAGTTAAAGATCATGGCCAGCTGAGTTGTACTTAAAATCATTGTGTTTCCCTTGAATATCAATGAAGGTTTTTAATTGTCTTTTTACAATTTTGTTCAAAGTCTGGACCCCTCCTTCAATCATGCTGTGCTGCAAAAAGGTACACCGCAGGGCACTGGTCCTTGACAAGACCCGGCGTTTTCTATATTGGCCGAGAAGATGGCTATGTTGATATCTGGGACCTTCTAGAAAAAACCCATGAACCAGCCCAGTCACAAAATATTTGCATAACTATGATCACCTACATCAAACCTTGGACCTTTTCTGGTACGTTCATTCTAATTAAATGAGCTAAGTCGTTTGGGGATGACTTGGGACTATTTTGACATTCGTCAGAAAGCCTCTGATGTTTTTTCTCAGGGTTTTGTTTTTCTTCCCGTCTCACCTTTCTCATCTCTTCCTTTCCTGTCCTGTTTTTTCTCTTCTCTTTTCCAATCTTCCCTTACCCTTCCTATTTTTCCTCTGCTTTTCCCTCTGTCTTGTTTTTATTTCTTGGATATAACCTGAGCTTCTCTCACTGTTCTGACTTATCAACGATTTCTAAGACAAGAAATCAGCTGAGAGAGTCTGATTTTGAAACATGTGACAGAAACCATCCTCGCCATCTTCTCCTGGTCTGACAGGATGACCCCTAAATCTTTACTATTTTTTTCCCTGTGACTTTTCCGGATAGAATGTTTTGTTTCTTTAGCTTTTCATTTTAAGTCATATTTTTCATTTCATCACTTTTGTGTTTCTCCCATGGCCATATCAAGCAATTCTCTTCATGAAATTGAATAATTCCCTGGGGTTATTTATCTATAAACTTTAATCTTTGGATGAAGTAGGAGAAAAAAGTGTTATATAACAATGCAAGCATAAATTCAAGGATATGTCTATGGAAACTAATTTATTTCCCTTACTCTAACATTTCTATTTCACCCAAGTCCTTTCTGTGCAAATCCCGTATGTTAACTTTTTCTAAATGAACTGTCATTTTTTTCCCAAAGATTTATAGACATATCCCTCTCTCTCAGAGCAGTAGATTTGAAAAGTCAGTCTTTAGAACTGGTAGGGTGTCACAGTCTAGTTACTGCTTAGTCATGTGTGTCACCAATGTGTGTTTTCTCATCTTTGTTATAAAACATTACTTCTGTACCTACAGGGATAATGAGTCTCAGATTCAGCAGTTTGAACCAGAGGCTGAAAATGAGAGGAGAGAAAAATATCATTTTCTCTGATGAGCAAGGACATTAACGTGTTCAAACACATTGTACAGGGGTGATCAAAATATACTATGAATGTTAAAAAATTTTTAAACTTATTTCAGTGAAAGACACATTGCTAAGAACAATAGGATAACTACAGTTAAAGTGATAAGTATTAGGGCAGGTAATACCCCCTAATACTTAGGCAATGTGCCTTTTATTATAATACATTATTTAAGCATTCACTATATTTTTTTTTTTATCACTGCTCATCGATCAAACATCTACAGTAGTTTCTGTCAAATGAAAACATTCTGGTGTGTTCCCATCCACCTATGTACTGAATCTGGCACCATGTGACTTCTGGCTCTTCCCCAAAGTCAAAATGACCATAAAAGATAAATGTTTTGAAATGATTCAGGGCATCAAGGCAGCCACAACAGCTCGACTAAAGACACCCCTGGAAGACTTCCAGAACTGCTTCAGAAAGTGGCGAGGACAGCAGGATTAAGCGTGTTCAAAGCAAAGAGGATGTATTGTGGGGGTGGGATTAATGGCAATGTGTCTTTTACTGCAATAAAACTTTCAATTATTTTTTTTACCACATCTTATATATTTTACCCATTTTAAATGCTTCAAGTAAGTAATTTGTTTCAGTAATAGGAAAACTGTGGTTCTGGCTGCCTTTGAAACTCATC